>CAEMYA010000130.1:4968187-4998832 GCA_903131615.1 Diplodus sargus
TTGAGTAGTGAGCAGTATTACATTAACTTGATTACTCTCACTTGAGGTCAGTTGATAACCACAGGTTACATCACAACAATCAGACATTTGGTGCAGGACAGGAAATCATTTAAAAATATTCCCTATCGCTTCTTATTTTACAGAAACTCTTAACATGCCATTTTAATTGTCTTTTGTAGGTCTATCAAATCACGACAAGACAGCAAGAATGTTAATTTAATATGAGCAACAAATCCAACACTGTTGATCACCGATGCAGAAACACCATAACAAAGACAGTTTGTGTCGTCTAGGCTTTATGCCAGACTTTGTCATCTCAACCAATCAGAGAAAGCAGACCCAGCTGGCAGGAGGCCACTTCTACACACCAACTGTACTGTTTTGCTGTAGGCCATTCCTATTGAATTGGAGAATTTGAGATCACCGTCATAATATAACATGCACAAATGCAATACTATCATACTATTTTAATGTTTGAAAGCAAAAACATATTTTCTCCATGACATTTTAATGCATCTTTTTGAATCCTTCCTCTGACATTATAATACAAATTAGATTTGCATGTTCTATATTAGTAATAATAATACATTAACACTAGACTTTAGACCTTTGGTCACTGGCCTAGTATACATACTTAAGGTAAAATCAAGGTGAAGGACATTATAGAAAATGTTTTATACACTGGTGTTGCAATTTGTTTTGAAGTCTGTGTTGATTTATAATAACTGGGAATTAAGTTTGTCATTTGCTTGTCATGCTCAAATAATGTATTTTACATCCTCCTATTCACATTATAAGCGTATGGGAAAACTCTTTTTGGGCCCCCAGTGCATCAAGTGTTGGTTAGCAGCAGTTAGTGGTTATTCTGGTGATGTGCTGCCCCCTATTTGTGTAGATGATTAATTTAACAGGTGGCTGTTTCTCACATATTGCACCTTTGAGTGCATCCACTTAAGTGATAAACAACATCACAACTTTATTAATAGCACCTTCAAAAACAGAGTTTACAAAGTGCAAAGGAAAATTAAGACAATATTGTTGAATAAACACTCAACAGTCAAGCAAAACTTTTGCTTGTAGAGTTAGTCTACTCTGGTGTACGGTGAGTTAGAACAAGAGGGCAGAACAGAACATGTAAAACATGAAAAGTCAATATGATTAACCACAAGTAAAAGGAATATAAGCAATATAGCAGGCAAAATAAAAGAAAAAGATAAGGAAAAAATCGAAATAGATTGAAGAATAAAATCAATACAGGACAATAAGTAAATATTGACCACAGAACTGTCCCCTGGTAGGAAATCTTCCTTCAGCCCCCTCCTCCCGCCAGGTTAATCCATGAAGGGAAAAGCTTTACACAGAGCACCTGAACGCAGCATGACATTTTGCTCTTCCCCTTCCTCAAAAGGGGGAGATGCGTTTGCGGGCGTGCCGCCATAAACCAATGGAGCCGAGCGAGAGGAGGGGTCAACTCTCCCGTGATCATAAATACTCCGCGCTGCTCTCTCACGTCCGCTCTCTTACCCCAGTCGAAGTGCACCCTGGTGGTCCATCGGTACCGTTTTAATTCTCAACTAAACCCACGAAAAAAAAACCCTCACCGCAATCATGAGCAGGAAATTCTTCGTTGGTGGAAACTGGAAGTTGAACGGCGACAAGAAAAGCCTTGGGGAGCTCATGCAGACCATGAACGGAGCCAAGGTGGACCCCAATGTCGGTACGTGGATCTTTTGACAACCGCCTCACCAAACCTCCTTCAGAAAACTCACAATTTTAGCCACCTGTTTTCCGATAATCTTTATCACACTGCTAGCCGCTACAGCCACTCCTTCTCTTTTTGTTTCCTCTTTTTTTATTTATTATTATTAAAACAGATTTTCTATCCGGGCTCAAAATGGCTCGGTCATTCAATAAATCAATATCACCATTAGCATCACACACTTTACATCTTCTCCATTTTATACCTTCGTGAGGTTGCATTCAGTGTCTGCTCTGTTGTGTTTTTATCGATTTCGCACCGAGCTAAGACGTTGGAGAGGCACAAACCCGGCACAGACAGAAATGTATGAATACAAATGACGGGTTTTCAGTCATGGTGGTGCGGGTGGGTGTGCGCTTCCAGCTGCACGTAGTCCAGCAGCCAGCTCAGCCTCTGCTGTGAGAGTGTAGGGTGCATTCAAGGGAGGTTCCTCGTCAACAGTTCCGACTGATGATTCAGTAGCCTGTTGTCAGCTTAATAAGCACTTTGGTTTCCTATTTGTCCAACTTTAAAATGTCGTGGTCACGAAAGTGTTGAACCACTCTGAAGGCCGCGGGGAAAAAAACAGATGAATAGTTGTTCTTTTGTTTCGTCTACGATTTTCCAGCGCTACCTGAATGCAGCAGGGGACATTTGCCCTGTTGCTGTCTGCTTCGTCCAGAATGGAGCCTAAACACTCTCCTGCTGCTGTTTGTCTTTTAATTTGGACTGTTTTGTCATTCAGTGCATGATACTATGCAGGAAGCTAACCCGGACAGGCAGACATTGAATGTGTCCTGGCCTGTTAGTTCCTGTGTGCTCCTCCTGCAAACTGGTGTTATGCAATCATAACGTTGTGCATGCACACCAGTGACGGGTCTGATCTGCTCCCGAGCAAACTCTCACCACCAGTTCAGACTATCCTTGGACCTTGCTCCATTAATGAATCCACCCCCTTACAGTGCCAGTGTGAAACCCAAGCAGACTTTCCCCACCGGCTTCTCGGCGCAGCTTTTAAAGTCAAAGTTCAGCTGTTTCCTCCCCAGACTCTTTTCCTGCACATGTTCCTTATGTTTGACCCTCTTTAAACGCAGTCTCATGACTTTCCTCCGACCTCTGCAGAATGCAGTCATGTAGGCGACCTTTGGGAGGCTGAACTCAGACCTTTTAGTGCAGGGAGGCTTGAGTGTGGCCGGAGAGGTATGACCTTTACCAAACCAATAACAGGAGGCCTATTTAATATAGACTCTCGTGACCCCAAGATATAGTTACAGTTTGAATGTCAGTGTCTTGACTGTACTGTACTCGGCTTGACCTGTGCAGACTGTACTGCTGTTGAAATCTGCACAGGAGGGCAAACATTTAGTAACTGTTGACACATCAGCAGCAATGGAATTTAATAAAACGTGTTCACTCAAGAACAGTACTTCAGAATATATTTGAGTACATTTACTATGAAATATTTTAAGAATTTTACTCGATTACAGTTTGTATATGTGACTTTCGCTTTTACCCAAGTATAATTTCAACGCAAGATCTTTTATTTTTCACTCAAGTTTAGACTTTGGGGTTCTTTCTGACAACACTGCATATCAGTTTTAAAAAGCTATACCATCTACCTTGAGGTTCATAACACGATTCCTTATTTGAGTTGGAGCTGTGTCTTGATATATTTGGCTTGAAGTACAAATCTGGTGCTTTTGTCTTATTTTTAGTGCTGCTGGTGTGAAGAAGCCTGAGAATCTGAAAACACAAATAACTTTGACTGTAACTTATCGAGCTGAACAGCCTCTTCAAGTCACTGATGTGAAGATATTCCTCATTATCCCGATTCAACCACAGTTCACTAATCCTGAGCGTATTGTATTGCAGTCTTTGGTAAAATCTTATATCGTCC
Organism: Diplodus sargus; assembly: GCA_903131615.1. Classification (NCBI taxonomy): domain Eukaryota; kingdom Metazoa; phylum Chordata; class Actinopteri; order Spariformes; family Sparidae; genus Diplodus; species Diplodus sargus. Next base: position 4,971,823 of record CAEMYA010000130.1, read on the forward strand.
CATCTCTGGAAAAGACTGAGCCGAATTTGTCCCTTCAGTCCCCTTGGTGTTGTCATACCGTGGGAAGAAGTGCATATTTAGTCGTGTACTTGGCAGCAGCTCAGGGTGGTTGTCTGAGGTTTATACAGGCTGTCATTTTAACTGAGAGGTCGGCGCTAAAGGACACATTTTGCATCTGAATGACACCAAAAGTGAATTCCAAACTACCATCACATCATTGATATTAAATAAAGTGGTCAAAATGTCTCCATATTTGTTTTTTATGACTAATATCACCCTTTTTGTTGTGTTTTTTTTTCTTCTTCTTCTGTGTTTACAGAGGTGGTGTGCGGTGCTCCTGCAATCTACCTGGACTTTGCCAGGACCAAGCTGGACCCCAAGTTCGGCGTGGCCGCTCAGAACTGCTACAAAGTTGCCAAGGGTGCCTTCACTGGGGAGATCAGGTGTGTTTTTCTCTCATTCGGAAGGAAAATAAAAAGATAATGAGCTGATGAAGATGGATCGATGAGATAATTTCATGATAATGCAGTTTAAAAAACTCACTTAATAGGTTTAATGACATCTATGACATTTTGTTAATACTTCATATCCTAGTATTACAACAGTTTGATTATTTTGTGTTTATTGTTTGAATCTAATATGTCTGCAGCCCTGCGATGATCAAGGACTGTGGTGTGAACTGGGTGATCCTGGGACACTCTGAGAGGCGCCACGTCTTCGGAGAGAGCGATGAGGTAATCCTGGACGATGTTATCTTCTATTACTTCATCATTGTTTCTGCTGACGCAAGAGTGCCGAATGAGTAAGAAACCCATCAAATCACATCACTCCTCTTTTGTGTCGCGTTAGCTCATTGGTCAGAAGACGGCCCACGCTCTGGAGTCCGGTCTCGGTGTCATCGCCTGCATCGGCGAGAAGCTGGACGAGAGGGAGGGCGGCATCACCGAGAAGGTCGTCTTCGATCAGACCAAGGTCATCGCAGGTACGCGACCACAAGTTCACGAGCGAGACTGAATGTTCTCTTCAGGGACAGTTTGCGCAAGAGAGCGCGTGGTGGAAATCAGACATCTTGCGAAATTAAAGTCTTATCACACGTCTCTTTCACAGACAATGTAAAGGACTGGAGCAAGGTCGTGCTCGCCTATGAGCCTGTGTGGGCCATTGGCACCGGCAAGACCGCCTCCCCGCAGCAGGTAAATATAAGAAACCACTGGAAATGATAACAAAAAGAAGACAATCTTTTCTTATAAACCAACATAATGTGTGTTTTCTGTGTGGAATTTCAGGCACAGGAGGTTCATGAGAAACTTAGGGGCTGGCTGAAGAAGAACGTGTCGGAGGCTGTAGCCAACTCCGTGAGGATCATCTATGGAGGTCAGTCAGCATGATGAGAGAAACTTGTGTTTTCTCATTTCCTTGTTCCACACCAAATTTTATAACGCCTTTTTTTTTTTTTTTTGTTTGTTTTTTAGGCTCTGTGACCGGTGGCACCTGCAAGGAGCTCGCCTCCCAGAAGGACGTCGACGGTTTCCTCGTGGGCGGAGCGTCTCTCAAGCCAGAGTTCATCGAAATCATCAACGCCAAGGCATAAAGAAAAAAAACTCCCGGCAGCTGCAGCGAGACGACATCAGAGGCCGGCTCCATTCATCCCTCACTCTCAGCACTTAGTCCTCTTCCCCTTTTTATTCAAAGTATTCGTGTAAAACCGTCATTCCCTCCTTTTCCTTTTGTTTTTCTTGGGTATACTTTGTCACGAAGAAAAGGGACAGGTTGACACATACACTGTACTGCACTGAAAAGAGTTAAGTCCACTGAGAAACAGCCCCGTGTGCGTACTAACTTCCACACCAAGTGCTCAAGCTGCAAAGACTGACAACTTACACCTTGAGGTGGACGGCCAGTCCGCGCCTTTACTTGAAAAGTTTACGAACTTTTTTTTGTAAACAGTGTCACAGCTCATGTCAATCGGATATATTTTGTCTTTTTAATATCTGTGCGTCTCTCTCTTGTGTGATTATGATGTTCTGTGGCTTTTACCTCCCTGTAGACGTGCATGATCCGCTTTTCTGATTGGCTGTTTTGCCGAGAAGGGAAGTGTCCATTACATGTTAATCATATTGGCCGAAGGGTTGAAGGGTGGGAAGGCTGTAAGGAAACATTATAATAAACAGTTTAGAGACTGATGTGGTGTGTTGTGTCTTGTTTTTGCTTTTGCCTCGATGTGACCTCGATATCCCGTGACCTTCGACAGAAACTCTCCCATATTCCTTATATATTGTAATAAAAACTTTTTAATAGAAACACCTACCATTAACTGCTCCTCAGGCTGCTCTGTGCTCGCACACAGATGATGGTAGTCCCAGTGGTATTCTCAGGATGGTGGGGAGAGAGTGTCTCGTTACAGTAGTGAACTCCTGTTGAGACAATGCCATGCAGAGAAGCACTCGAGAGCTATTTTTATCTCGGCTCCGAACTCAAACAGACTCACAGCTGCAGTGAAAGATTCGCGTATCAGGGGAAACTTGTAGCTCGGCTAATTACAAACTTGCACACAGAAAATAATGTTAATTAGTCTGTAACATAAACCCCGAGAGCATGCTGAGCATATTAGTCACCACATCCTGTGTTTGTTGTAACACAGTTTTATTCCCACTTCAGAAGTGTTATCGGGTCTAAATGTATTGGGATTTTTTGATTTTAGATTGATCCGGCAAAAACAGTCTTTCCCATTCATTCTCCTGAAGCGTCGACCAGTTGCTGAGTTCAGCCCAAGCTGAGGTCAAAATCTCTCCTTTGACTTCCTTCACAGTCTGCACGGCTGTCTTCAGCAAACACTTGGTTTCAACCAAATATTTGTCCGTCCCTGTGTCTTTGTCTTCTTTCTATTCTTACTGTGTTGAAACGGCGACAGGACTGAACCACCTCCAGTGACGACAGTGCTGCAGGCACGTACAGGAGGGGGACGATGTGATGCAATATAATAATACAATAGCCCTTTGGATAATAGTGTACAATGTCTTATACTTAACACGAATAATTGGGAACAGAAATAGAGGGGGGAAAAAATTCCTTGAGTCCTGCCACATCTATTTTCAGACTATGGAGTGTTGAGGATTAGTTCAGGAGTCTCACGGCCTCGGGGATGGAGCTGCTCGATTGTCTGGTAGCAGATACTTCTGTATCATTTGTCAGATGGCAGCAGGGTGAACAGACTGTGGCTGGGTGGGTGTTGTTTCTTAGTATCCTTTGGGCTCTGTGCAGACATCTCACTTCATCGATGTCCCTGATGCTGTAGATGGGTACAAATCATGTTGTGGGTAGTTTTAATCACCCGCTGTGAAGTCTTCCTGTCCTGGGGCCTGCATGGACATTGCCACGAAAAAGAAGAAGAAGAGGAAGAAGAAGAAGAAGAAGAGATATACTTAGTTACATTCCACCACTGCAAAAGATGACAGTATCTTTAAAACTGCACCGTGCATAAAAAAACGAGCAAAAATACATACAACAGCATTAATCAGTTAGGATAGGGTGCATAACATACGTAACATAGCTCAATGTGTCTGATGATTTTAAACTAATTAATAGCACCAGATTTGTACTTGCAGCCAAATAAGTCACGACACAGCTCCAACTCAAATGACCATTTGTGTCATGAATCTCAAAGTAGTTCCAACTTTTTTTTTGTTTCAAGTTGTTTCAAGTATCAAAAAATAGTTTTCTAGCAAAAAGAAATGTACCTAAACAATAAAACATCCCTGACTAATTATGATGGCTGTATTCTATAGGCCTGGTCTAACATGTCTGAGGTATTTTTGCTATTTTGGCCCTCTGCAGCCTGAACTCCACTGAAGAAGAAGGAGGAGGGTCGTCGCGTTGCACGCCGGTCCAGCAGGGGGCGGTGCTGCCTCGCGCTGCCCTCCTCAGTGTGGCTCCGTCTCATGTCCGTGTTTACAAGTGAAGCGTGACGTTCACGGACCCGCAAGAATACGTCTCGTCGGGCAACCAAAAGCTATTAATACTCGTTAGAAAAGGTGCCAACATGCTTTCGCTGAGAGCCTTCCTCACAGACAGACTGACGGCTGCGGCGGAGGAGATCTTCGGAGCCGTGGAGAAGACGATAGCCGAGTACAAAGAGGAGCTTTCTCGGTCGAAAGATTTGGAAATCGGTCGTCTCAGGATGCAACTGAAGCTTCTCAAGTCAGGTTGGTTTGAAAATTGAATCTGCTCGCAAACCAAAACATCGCGCAGTGTCGGTTTTTATTTAAATGGCTGTGACTGTGATGTCTGTCCTCCTCAGAGCCCAGGTTGGAGAGATGCCTTGGAGCACAGCTGCAGCAGCACACCCATCACCACCATCACCACCCTCCTCCTCCAGCTCCTCCTCAGCAGCACCACCAGTCAGTCCCTGCAGTGGAGGCTCCTGAGGTGGAGGAGGAGGAGGAGGAGGAGGAAGGTGGAGGCAGCAGCAGCATGCAGCAGGAGCACCCAGGGGCCTCACAGGTGAAGAAGGAGCAGCAGAAGAGCCACAGGGACTTCTGGATGGGCCACGACGACGCCGCAGAGCAGCTGGACGGCCTCGAATCAGACATTAAAGACTTCATCTCGTCCCCTTCCAGTCTGAGAGGCGGCCTGCAGGACCACACCTTGCCCTTCCACTCCAACCACAACCACCACCACCACCACCATCACCACAACAACAACAACAGCAGCAGCAGCGGCGAGGAGAGCAGAGAGAAGCCCTACTGCTGCACCGTGTGCGAGAAGCGCTTCAGCAACTGCTCACACCTCGCCGCCCACATCAGGACTCACACGGGGGAGAGGCCCTACAGGTGTGAGATATGCAGGAAGACCTTCATCACCACGAGCGCTCTGAACAGACACCAGACGATCCACACCGAGGGGAAACACTTCATCTGCAATTACTGCGGGAAGTCCTTCAAATGGATGGAGTCTCTCGGCAGGCACATGAGAAGTGTGCACAAGAGAGACAGCGTCCCTGTATGACTCTCAGTGAAGACACTCAAGAGCTGTTGCTAATTTTTGCAATGTCAGTTGATCTATGAATACATATACTGTTCTATGAAATGTCAGAATCAGCGTTTGCCATACCTCCAAAATGATGCCTTCAGATGTCTTCTGTTGTCCACAACCCAAATATATTCAGTTTACTGTCACAGAGGAGGAAAAGAAACCAGGAAATATTCACATTTAAGAAGCTGGGAGCAATTTTTTTTGCCCCTAAAGAAATTACTCTAAATGATTAATCGTTTATCAAAAACAGTTGCCGATTAATCGATCGGTCGTCGCAGCTCTAATGTCCAGCATTTTAATGTCGTAACTGTGTAATAGTCCTTTATCATTTCAGGTCAGTCAAACAAAGAATGTAGCGTCTGTTGTTTTTTTTTCTTCTGTGTTTTGTCGTGTGGGTACATTTGCGTGGACCTCATCGGGCCTTGTGCACACAAAACGCCAGCTCCAAGGAGATGATGTGAAAATGAACAAAAGAGTACATTTTATAAGATACTACGTAAAATGTTTTCTCACAAAATAAAAATGGCAATAATGCTCGAAAAACACTCAGTTCAGTGTTGTGTGATGTGTTGTTGCTCAGCTTGCTGCTGCAGAGACACGAGGAAGCAGTCATCCAGTAGGTGGCAGTGACAGCATTTCATTCACAATTTTACATCACAATCTCGAGGTACATATTACAGTAAGCACAGTAAGAACATGAGGGCAGTCATACAGTTACCAAAATACTGTACTTTGAGGTGTATTTTCTATTAGCCAATACTGCATCTCCTCCACAGCTTAGAGGCAAAATATTGTTTTAGTTTCCGCTCCACCACATTTGTCTGACAGCTCTGTTTACTTTACTGATCCATCTTATTAACACAAAATATAATCAACTAATACACAATCATTTATTCACTCAGGTTACGCAGCGTTGGGAGAAGAGGTCGACTGATATGGCCGATACTGATTATTAGAAAGCAAGGGGACTGAAAACAATATTTGAGACTGATATACATCTGCAGTAAAAATAAATAAATAAAACAAATCTTAGTGTCAAAATTTCAAAAAACCAGTGATTGAATGACCTGTAATACGATTTACCCAAGCACTGCTTTAAAATACAATTTTCAGGTACTTTATTTGAGTATTTCCATTTTCTGCTACAGTATTCTTCCTCTGCAAGACATTTATTCGAAACATTCAGTCACTAGTTACTGTGCAGATTCAGTTCATTCAGCGTTTACAGGCCATGAGTCGTGACGTGTTACCAATCAGATAGTGTGGTGGGTGAGACATTGTGTGAGAGGATGTTGCATCAGAGCCAAAGCAGCTTTTTTTTCAAATTGAGTTTTTATTATCGGCAATCTGACAGAAAAGTCACCGACACTGATAATGAGAAACTGTTGAATTTCAGCCCCACTAATCAACCAGGGTCGATAATCGGTCTAACCCTGGTTGGGAGGGTACAGTTTCTAATACCTAGGGGTGGGCAAAAATATCGTTACAGCAATATATCGCGATACTTTGCCGCCCAATACAATATCGATTTTTCAACTCCAAATATCGACATCGCCGAAAAGCGACTCTGCTGTGCAGCGGGTGTATTTCTGTAGTAAAGAGAGTGGCTGAGGTCTTTGCAAAATGGATGGCAAGTTAACAACGCCTCCGCAATTTAAAGTTGACGTTTGGAAGCACTTTGGCTTCAAAGTTAAGAGAGATAGCAAGAACAACGAGCTGGACAAAGAGAATATCACTCCCCGGAAATTTCAGGGGAATTAATAAAATGGAGAGGCTGTTTTGAATGAAATAGTTTTGACTCAATATGTCCTCTGATCAATATCATCTGATGTACATATACAGGTACTTGTGTTTTCATCTTTATTTATATCGCAATATCGTGATACGTATCGCATCGTGACAAAGTATCGTGATACGTATCGTATCGTATCGTGAGGTTCTTGCTAATACCCACCCCTACTAATAACCTGTGAAAAGATGTACTGAGTAATGCAATACAAGTGTCACAATATCAAAGTAACTTGATTAATTTTCTGTTACTTTTGTTCCTCAATACATTCCAAATTGAAGTTTTGTGTCTAATTGCACTTTGGAGTTTAAACTGGGTTTTTGTGTGGCTAAAATCAACACTATCAAAAAGCCTTTTTTCCACAGCAGACACATTGACTCATCACAGTAAGTGAGGCACAGCTATCGACATTAACAGTGGCTGTAGTCTGCTCCAGCGTCCCAGCAGCCGTGACAGCGTGACAGTGAACTCGCCACCCTCTGGAGGTCTCGGCAGCGGATGGACGGAAGGGAGAGCTTGCAGCGGCGTCTCTTCTGCCGAGAGGCTCACATCAGACACTATTACGAGTCGTGAGCTAATGAGTTTGGGCAGGCAGCGAAACAGGTGGTTGAAGGAGCGCAGTCGTATTAATTAGTAGGAATTCATTTTAACTTGGCAGCTTCTGGGAGGAAGGGTGGGTTGGAAGCAGCTCTCTGTTTGTCCTGGCTGATGGTTCGTGCAGCAACGTCCAAACTCTCTGGCACACTTGGCCGACACGCTCGTGACTGTAAAGCGTTTTATTTATTTTTTTTGTATTTTCTGCTAAAAGCCGTGGCTCCTGACTGGCTCAGATTCTGGGTTTGTGTAGGTGTTGTTGTTTTTTTTAACAGAAGATGTTTGTGTAAATTATAAAACGAATGATGATTAATTCCATTCAGCAGCTTTAGTTTTGGGGTTCTGGTACTGAGCACCCTGCTGCTCCCTGGAAGACTTAAATGCAACAGAGGCATCAGTGGCGTTATTAGTAACATGGGGGTGGCTATAGTATTGTGCATGGAAGCAATGGATTTGGTTGATTTGTCTCCTGGAAAGCACACATTAGGTTATTTGATTTATTTATATTATCAACATTTCCTCCCTTGTGTGACTTGAAATAGACGGCAGATTTACATGTAATTAAAAAACTTAAAAGTCATTGTTTTAGTTTGTTCTTCATTGTTCTAAAAATGAAAATTGAATATTGATATGATCTGTTTCCCACCATGTTAAATCATTGTTGATAATTTGTTGTGAGAAATAATTAACGTGATCAGTGTCTTCACATATATGAGTAGGGGTGGGCAAAAATATCGATACGGAAATATATTGCGATACTTTACCGCCCAATACAATATAAATTTTTCAACTCCAAATATCGATATATCGCCGAAGAGCAACTCTGCTGTGCAGCGGGTGTATTTCTGTAGTAGAGAGAGTGACTGAGGTCTTTGCAAAATGGATGGCAAGTTAACATCCATTACGTTTGGAAGCACTTTGTCTTCAAAGTTAAGAGAGATAGCAAGAACAACGAGCTGGACAAAGAGAATATTACTGCCCGGAAATTTCATGGGAATTAATAAAATGGAGAGGCTGTTTTGAATGAAATAGTTTTGACTCAATATGTCCTCTGATTAATATCATCTGATGTACATATACAGGTACTTGTGTTTTCATCTTTATTTATATCGCAATATCGTGATATCGTGATACGTATCGTATCGTGACCAAAGTATCGTGACCAAAGTATCGTGATACGTATCGTATCGTGAGGTTCTTGCCAATACCCACCCCTATATATGAGTATCATTAATCATTAATAATCATATATAACTAAAGGCAAACTGAGCAAAATTTGTTATTTTAGAAGAGTGTATCAAACTGGTAGCCCTTCCTATGACTCAGTACCCATGAAGTAGCTCTCAGTTTCAAAAAGGTTGGTGACCCCTGTTTTAGGCCAATTGTCTTCAGGTAGATGGTGTGAAGTAACAAGTACACTATTCCTGTCTGATATGTAACAGAATGCTAAAGTAAACAACAAGTACCTCAAATTGGAAGCACTTACTTTCCGTCGCTGGGAGTACAAGGTTACCACACTTACATACGCAGCGCCACAAGTGGAAGGGATGAATGTTTTGTATTGTAAAAGATGAGTACGCGTCTTTCAATAATCTCATTTGCAGGGTACCAAAGTGCTGTTCAGGTGTTCACAGAGTACAGAGCTGGTTGTGGTTACATCAGGCTCAATGAGCCGGTACACACGTGTCAACAGCCCACACACTCCTTTGTCACGTTTAGCTGGTGGAAGTCTTGAGATGCAGATAATGACCGTGGTAAGTGGCCAGCGCTTACACTCCGCTCGCATCTCACAGTGTTGTAGGACATCTTGTTGAACTGGATTATTATTTCAGGGTACGCTCACTCGTCGGAGAGAGATTTCTCTGAGAGCTCTCATGTCGTACCTGCAGGTGCTCCGCGCGGTAAACCACTCACCACAAGTGTGCGGAATTAAAACGATGGCACGATAACTGCATTAAAAATAAAGATGAATTGTGTGCTGCAGACCGAGGACAGCAGTGTCGCTCACCTCTGGGCTGTATACGGAGACACTGAGAGGGGTAAGTGTACCTTCACGTGGGGATGACCTCGACGCATAATTTCACAAACCATTCTGAGGCCTCTGCTGTTTGGTGGAGTGATTCAGAAAAATACCAGAGATAGACTTTACATCGAGTCTCCAAAAGAGCAATGTGCTTCCCATTAACTCTGTGGCCAAGAGGCTCCTTCGCTCTGTGTTCCTATTAAATGGGTACAGAACGTTCAGGTATCTGAGGAAACAAATATCGTTGCTGTAAACATCTTAGAATCATGTGGAAAAAGCAAAGATGCCTCGAACGGATAGTCTTATTTTTCTAATCAAGGATGTTTGTCTGCATTCGCTCCTGAACACTTACTTTTACCAGCTTGTTCAAGCTTTTGTCGCATGAATATACTTTTGGCCTTGTGATTGTTTGAATCGTCCACTGTGAATGGATTCATCTGCATTAAAACCCTTTTTCACCTTCTGATGTGTTGCTATCGTCCTCAGCACACATCCAGAAGCACATCAGGATAAAATATTCATTCGGGTTCATCTGTTTTTAATGCCGGCCACACTGTCTTGAACAACTCGCCACCACATTCAAACCCAACGTAACAGGAGTGTCGATGATCCTCACACCCAACAGTCTTGAGGTTACAAATTCGAGTGTTCTTATGCCCAGTTTGAGTGAAAATATGTGTGTCTTCACAGACAGCAGGGGCGGACTCGAGCTGTCTGAGGGGCAGGGGGCAGAAAAGTATTTTTTTAAAAAGGGGCACCAGCTGCATGCAGAGGGGCACCAGTGCACAAAATGCAAACAGCTACTACACCTCTGTAATAAACCATGACCATTTAAGAGACATGAGGAGGCAACTCATTATCAAAGATGAAACTACATTGCGTTTTATCTGCAAACTATAGATACTTTTATGTTTCACGTGTTATGTTGAATCTGTTCTATTTTAGAATCTAATGCTGTGACGATGATGTGTTTATGGCCTGATTAAGTTGAGACCCAAAAACACTTGGTTAGGGGTTTGGTTCAAAATACCAGGCTGTGTCGCCCCGAACACGGCTGCAAAATATTCCGACCGCTCACTAAAATTCCCTCTTTGAGGTGCTCTTGTTGAATGTCTCTTCTCTCCATCCCTCTCTACACTTGGGGGGCCTCTTCTAACATGCTAGACTAGCCTAACTTAGCCAAAAAGAAAACCTACAAGAGAGAATAACAGCCCAAGGAAACTTAAAGTACAGATATCATGACTTGTTTTAAACCGTAGTCATCACTTCCTTGTGTTAAGGAGCTGCTGTGTGCAGGTTTGGTTTGTGGACTACCATTTTTAAAGTTGCGGGCAGTTGAGAGTTCTGCTCACATATGTCGAATACAACCACTTCAGAATGCCCGGCCACGCTCCCAGTGATGATGATCCTGCGAGATCGTCTTCTCCGGGCCGAGCGAGCGGGAGGTCAGGGGAGATTGATCGTGCGGGTGAGAGGAGGTGAAAGAAGGCAGCAGACTTTGTTCTCAGCGGGCACTTGAGCCACTTTGCAGCTTGACCGCTGATGGAAGATTTGCTCATGAAGACGTTTTTTTTTTACCGGCCAGAGAAAGCATCCCTCAAAGACAACATTCTGCATCTAAGTGAACGAAACAAACAGAAGAGCTCAGATGTAAACAGTAAAATTGGAGACGACAGCCCTAACAGGAGTGGGGCAGCTAGTCGTGTCAGCCGGGCTAAAATGGACCACAAGAGAAACAGAGCAGCAGCTACAGTCGACGCACAAGAGCAGTACAAGGTTAGCGGTGGTTATAGGGCAAACTTTATGAAGTATGACAGCTCCTGCAGGAGGAGAGAGACGGGTGTAGAACAAATACGTTCGCAAGAAGAGGCAGCAAAGTGTGTGAAACTCTCTGAGGCCGAACAGAGCTTGAAGGAAAAGGAGAAGTGTGGAGAGGAAGATGTTTTTGCTGGAGGGAGCTGTGGGACAGGGACGGAGCTAAATGAATCACCGTTTGAGCAAGATACGCTTCGCTAGCGCCAAACCCAAACATAAGTTATGGTGTCTGTAGGAGGCATTCTTTGGGTAATGGCACAAGAGGACAGCTGAATCCCGTCAGCTTCGTATTCACTTCTCCACCCTCCGCTCTCCACTCAGCCAGTGTGCTACACTTAAGGTTAGGCAGGTAAGAGAGAGCAAACAGGCTGGGTGGCGGAGCAGCAGGTGGACAGCCACAGTAAATGGACTTGCATTTCTAAAGACAAAGTGCCAATGGCTCAAAATCCGCCACATCAGGTCGTTTTTTTTTACAAACCACTTCGACATTTATAGAAACTCTTGCAGAGAAAAACTGGGCCTGATCATTTGAGATTGTGACTTTGATCATGTTAAAATAAAAGACGGGTGTTGATCCGTGGCCTTATTTGTTTGATCTGCACATATTATTATCACATGTTGGACCAAAAGAGCTGGGAACTGTTCCCTGTGATTCACAGTTTGACACTGTGCATTATCCTGACGCAGTAAACCGTTCACATGTAGGTCAAAATGAAAGAGCTAAGAACTATTTGCAGAAATGTGTCCCCGATTTGAAAAAAACCAAACAAAAACCAGCTGCTAATGACTACATTTATTTTACATTTTCCACCAAAATTGCCCCAAAAAAAGAAAAAAGGCAGCGGTGGAATGCAGCGTTCAGATGTCTTTCATCTTTCATCCACACCTTTCACAACATCCTGAGGAAGGACTGATGAGGTGCTAAGAATAACCCCCAGATGTGATGTCACCAGAGGGGGAAATCAGATTTGTCCTGCTGAAAGATACTTTACATTATGTTGACACACTTATTCAAGGTGACTTTTAATGACACCCAACCTACATACCAACTCAAAGGCCTGCCCTGCGCAGTATATATTTCACATACTGAAGCACGTCTAATATCGCCATCCTGACTGAGACAGTTCGTACAGATTGGTCCATCAATCACCGCCACTTCTGTGCGAGGAGCTTTCATTGCAAGAAAAGGGATACAGACTTGAGGCACCCTGTGAGATCATTTAAACAGACAACGTGTGACATTAAAAACTATAAATTAAAGCTGCAGTATTGTGAAGTTTGTTGATGCAGATCGACGTGTCCCCAAATGTGCCAAACGTGCCAAACGTGCCAAACGTGCCAAACGTGCCAAACGTGCGAGCCAGCAGTGATTCTGTCTTGCAACGCGAAGGCCGTAATCACTGATCCGTGTCCGTTTTGAAGGAGATTCCTCCAGCCGGACACGGTGAGAACACACACAGCCCTGAGCCTTCAGCAGCCTCCGTAAATCACATTCTCACAGCTCCTCCTCTCTTTCTCCTTTTCATTTCTCTCTTTATATTTTTTTTTTCCTCGTTTCTTTTCATTTTTACAGTGCGGTGAGGAATGCTCGCTCTACAGGGTGGCTGGTGCTCAGTGGAGCGACTCAACTCCCATGTCTCACACTCATCCCATGTGTCTCCTATTAGCTACACTCAGCAAAGAGAGGAGGAGGAGGAGGAGGGACGGAGAGAAAGAGGGGGAGTCAGAAAGAGAGAAGAGAGAGGGGGGAGGGGGAGGAGAGTGAGGAATTTGATATGCTTTGTGCATGAGTGACTTGTATAAAACAAAGAAAGGGCAAATAGTATGAATGTATGTGAGGGAACGAGGAAAAAAATAGTATGAATACGCAAGAGACTAGCAAAAAAAGATTATAATTTATTTCCAGATTTTTTTGCCTTCATTTGCATCTTGTTTCACAAGGTAAATTGAAAATAAAAAATAAAAATAAAAAACGACTGCCATACCATGAAAATGTAAAAAAATAATACAAATAATATGTACTGTATATATAATTATATCATTATCAACAAACAGACGACATTAATCATAATAACAATACTATTGATCATAAACATAACACTAAATTGCTGGTCTCATGCATATAGAACGCCCCTCAGATACAAAAGAGGGGGGAATTACTAAAAATAGAACCAAAAGTTCCACCAGTTCAGAATAAGCGCCTAGCTACATGCAATGACATAAAAGAGACTCATTTACACATTCCTTCTGGCATCAAGTATTTTACACATACTTCACTATTGCCGCCCCCAATCTAATATACTGTACAGTGCACGATACAAAACAGGACTGGAGTTTTGAGAACATGATGCAGGGAAGCGCTGGAGCCTGGACCATCGACGTGGTGCAGTTAGCAGGGACCGTGTGCAACACTTTCACGCCCTCCTCCCTCTTCTGTTAAATCCTTTAAAATCTTCTTGTTTCCTCTTCAGTCAGTTCCCTTGTCCATTAGTCCAGCTTTTGTTTTTCAGTCTGTGCTCCTTCATTGTTTTTCAGTGCTTCTGTTGTATTTCATTTTTGCACACATTGTCCCTCGGTTTTCTCCATGCTGCTCTTTGTCGTGCCCCTCCCTCACAGGGTCTTGTCACTTTCCTTCTTCAGGTGACTGTATGGGGGTCAGAGGAGAAACGATGTTAGAGTGCAATTTAAAGTTTTGGACACACTTTCAAAGCTTTACTTGAATCCATAGATTGCATTCTGTAGGATTCCAATAAGTACATAGGTTGTGTACATTTCCCACTCTTGAGTAAAGAAAACATCCCTCCGGGTTGTGGCTGCCTTTTACAGCCTAAATACATTAGAGTCTTTTCAGCTTTCTAACAACAGGGTTCTTACAACATTTTAAGAGTAAATTAAAGCAATCTCAGGGTACCTAAACCAAGAATTTTTCTTCAATTGACTGAAAAGGTGAAACAATGTGTATTAAAAGTTTGGACATATGCTTTTGGGACACATTTTAAAAGCTATTGCAATCCACAGATTGCGTTATACAGGATTAAAATACGTATAGAAGTTATTACTTTTTGGGACAATTGAAAGGTCGAGAAAAAATCTCATGTTTAAGATAACTACAGGGTTCGTACAGCTTTTTATGAATAAAAGTTTAAGCACTTTAAAGGTAGCCAAATAAAATCTTCCAGACTCTTGAAGCATTTAATGTCACATTTTAAGGCGTGCTTATGGTCAACGCGCGATACACTTATGGATACCAACAGAGCTGTTTATTTTGGCGCAGTACCTCTGGTAGTCATGAGGGGCAGTGTAGCAGTGTAGCCTATAGTTAAAGTGAGGCAGGACCACAGGACAAGAGGAAGACGTTTTTTAAAAAGTTATGTGAGTTGGTGAAAAAACGTACAACAAAACAGATGAGAGGAGGCTGGACGGGGGCGAAGGAAAAATGGAGGTGACTCTAGTCACGCCCCCTCGTTGTTATATTTCTCAACAGCCATGCCAACGTGAAGGACACATGGAAGCACAGTATTTGGGCAGTGACCATTTTATCTTTCGAAGCGGATGTTTCTCTTTTCATTCATTAAGGGAGCGCAAATGAGCCGTCATTTTAGTTACACATTACAAAAATGTTTACAAAAATCCTTAATACCCACATTAATGAATGAATGCTGCAGCTCGGTTTATTCTACCAGATATTCATATTAAATTTGGTTGTATGCTTATTTATGACAAAGCCGATTATTTCATTTGAAATATAAGCATAATTTTTGGTTCCTTGAGTGACTGTGTAGATGAAACACCAGATTATGTCAACAAGCAAGCATTTTTCGGGGAGTATATTCAAATTCAAGTGTGTTCCTAACCTTGAAAACATAAATTACACATCATCCAAACTTTCAGGATTTGTATGAACCTCGAAACTACTTTTTTCTTTGGCAGGCTGGCCAGTTGTAGCCACTAATAAAAGTGTGTTGCCAGATGTAAGTTCTGATGGCCATTTTTCATAGTTTCATAAACTGATATAGAAAAAAACAATCCACAGATGAACTGAGGATGAAAACAATTGTTAGTGGAGGCTGTATTCAATCTCTGCTGCAGTTACACAAACACACAGAGCATCTGTACCTGTAATACTCGTCCTGGGTGAGGGAGTGGTGGTGATGGTGATGGATCCACTGTTGTTCCAGGGCCAGTCTCTGGATCTGCAGCTCTGCGCTCTGGGCCTGCTGCATGGCCTGGAGCTGATGGGCTGCTGACATTGGACCAGTGAGGGAGGACGGCTGGGGCAGGTCACGGAAAGGAGCGCCTGTGAAAAAAAGGTGAAACAGAGGAAAGAGGAGGAGCAGGTGGGGACACAAAAAGAAAACGACACTGAGGTCAGTCATCATCATCGTATTCAAAAAGTCTGTTCAGAAACTTTTTTTAGCACTGTGGAGTTTTTAGAGAAAAAAACTGAACAAGTACATGGACGAGGAGCCTTCTCCTCACCGAACAGCTGTTGGCGGAGCACCTCGCTGTCAGTGAGGGGGTGAGCCAGGATGGGGGTGCCTAGTGTGGCTCCTGGGTAAGGGAGGCGTGCCAAAGGAGACCCCGACGCCAACGGGTCCATCAGGGGGTGAACCCCGCCCGTCGCTGGATGCCAATGATGTAATAGGAAATACAGGATATATTCAATAAGAGTCAAAGCAGCGAAATTCAAAACAACGATGATTAACACGGCATGAAAATACTTTCATGTTGCATTTAATTGATGTCAGATTCTTGGTGACACATAACAACAGTTGAACAGTCACAGAAGTCTGGATTCAGTTTTCTAAAGAGGACCACAAGTGTCACGGAAATAGTGATGAAAGCATTTTATTAATTATTAACTTACTGTGCAATAAAAACAGCAATAACTTACAAAGTTATTCAATATTTATTGTTTTAATGGACAATAAAAAGAAAACTTGCAATAAAAAGAATTTCAAAAGAAATATGAATTCATTATCAAAAAGGGATGTACAAAAACAACACACAACAGCCAATAAGTGTGTCATTTTAAAATACATGAATGAATTCATAAATAAATAATGGCACTTAAAAACTTTTTTTAGATAACTGGATTCACAAACTGAAAGACTACAGATTGTAATTAGAGATTTAAAGGGGCAATATCCCTTTCTCTTTGCATTTCCTTCCTACAATTACTGCTTTATAACTATTTCCATGTCTTTCTTGGTCCTTGAATGCAACCTCATTATCACTATCATTATCATATCAACTCATTAAGTTGTGTTGACTGTTGACTGCTGTTAGCAAACTGAGAACTGAACAAATATCTATAGATAGATATATACGATAACACAAACTTAAACAAATGGGATCACTCAAAATCATGTAATTTCTTCAATACTGAACTGGACTAACATAAAAATCATTTCAGTTCAAGGATAAGGCTGGCTGTCCACTTTGACTTTCTTCTTCTCTTAAGAAGTCTCTTGTAAAAATGTGCTTTTACTGGTAAGCATATCCTGATAATTTTGCGGCCTTTTTTATTATATGTTGTTTTATTTAAGATGTTTGCACTTCTTTTTGTTTTGTTTTTAATTGTAAAGCACTTTGTACTTTGATACACCGATAAAAAGACATAGGCTGCTGTGGAGAGGTCAAAAATATTTAGTCTTTTCCTAAACAATTTTCCTTGACAAAGGCCTGGAACTATGTGAAGGAGAATTCATACGAACTGAGGAAAACACAATTGTGGTGCAAAGCTAATATGACTGCACTTACATTAAGGCCCCAAGGAATTGTGGGACAGCATTACCTCCTCTTCTTTTATAAAGGCTGATCACTACCAGTCCAATAATGATACCTTGACTTCGATACCAGTTCCTGAACAATACTTTTTTCAATGCCAGTTTTGTGAAATCCCTTTTAACAAAAGATTACATTACACATACACGTGGTTCTGGGCATAACCCAGCTTCTTTCCTGCATGCCTTGAGACAGCCAATCACCAGCACTATTAGATCCTGGCACAACAAGCATGCTGGGTGCTTACTGGCTCACTGTTGCTGATGAAATTAACTCCTTAGGTGTTGAAATTTAGTACTGAATGACAAGACATTTTCCAATACTCAGTAGCACCAAGGCACACAGTCGGTGCCATAAAAGTATCGAAGCTTGACGCACAGCCCAAGTCAGGTGTGATCCTGGCTAAAGGAGATAATTAAGGAAGTATTTAAGCACCTTTCCTTTGCATTTGCATTCATCATGGCTGCCATCGAGATGCTTCCTGGGCTAAAAAGACTATTTGACTGCAGCCTGAATCCACCAGTGTGTTAGTCTTATAATACTTTCCTACTCCTGTGGCAAACAACACCAATCCCATTTGTGCAAATTGAAGGTGCAAATGGGTAAAAAATGTGTCATAAATCTAGCTAGATGCTAAAATAGCTGGGCATTTTAGTTTTAAGCAGATATTACTCAAAGAGGATTAAATACTGCATTTCTTTGGGATTATTTTTAGATGCAGACATGGACACAATTGTTGTGTTAATACCAACTCACACAGTAACACAGTATGAGCAAAGAAAGAAGATGTCGTCCAGTGCAACGTTATGGTTTTGAGACTTGATTTGATTTGGAACTATAATGAAGGTTTATAGTATGTAGAATATCGCTAACCTTATCCTTTAACTTTTAGTACACAATACAAGGCAGCTGATAGTGACAATGACCACATTGTTAGTAGCAGTGGGTACCTGTGTCTTGCTGGTGCAGGTGAAGATGTGAGTGGATGTGTGAATGCTGGTGATGATGGGGTGTCACGTTTAACATCTGGAGACGTCCCAGATTCTCTCCTCCACCTCCTCCACTTGATCCTCCTCCACTTCCCCCTCCTCCTCCTCCTCCTCCACCACTTCCCCCCCTTTCTCTCTCTCTCTCCCTTTCTCTTTCTCGCTCTCTGTCACCAAAGGCCGGCAAAGTTGCTCTGTCTCTGTCTCTCTCCCTCTCCCGCTCCCGTTCCCTCTCTCCACTTCTTTCTCGCTCATAAGAGGCAGGAGAGCGAGTGGGAGTGGGGTAGGTCTCAGGGGGAGCGGCTGGGGCAGGGGCTGGTGGCAGATGAGAGGACAGGGAGCTGGGAAAAGAAGAATGGGGGACTGGGTGATGGAGTGAGGCGGCGTTGGAGGTCGGTGGAGCAGGTGGAGGTGGAGGTGGAGCTGGCGGAGGAGCCGTGGGGCCTGCCGGGGCTGGGGGGGCAGCTGGGGGGGCAGATGATGCGTGAGATGGGAGAGAGGGTGGAAGGAGAGATGAAGGGGGTGGATTGGACAGGGACTGAGGGGCAGGAGGGTTGGGAGGTCGAGTTATTGGTGCCAGAACTGGGTTCTGGAGGTGAGGGGGGCCAGCGGGAGCAGGGGGAGGAGGAGTGCCATAGAGTGATACCTCATTAGCTCCTGCTGCACCTCCTGCAAGGAGCAGAGAGTGTGCATGCGCTTGAGCATTGGCATGGGCATGATGAGAATGAGAGTGAGCGAGGGCAAGAGCTGCAGGATCAGGTATGGACCCCGGAGGGTAAACTCGGTCATCACTCTTAAATTCAAACCCCTGCTTTATTCGCTCTCGATGTGCAGCCATTGCATGCGGAAAGCCGACTCCTCCTAACCCTGCACCCCCAATCCCTCCAGGTATTGGGCCTCCTGCGACACCCGCATGGCCTCCAACACCCGGGCCACCTTCAAGGCTGCCACCATACAAAAAACCCAAGATGGCTGCAGCTGTAGCTGCATCAGTAGGCAGGTGGTGCGGGTGGCCTAAAGCATGATTCTGGAACTGAGGAAGGAAGAATGAGGGGTGGACATGGGGGTGGCCGTGGTGTACTTGTTGGTGATGTGCTTGGGCACGGCTTGCTGCCCCAAGTGGAGACATAGCATGAGGGCGGGCATACTCGCTCAGGGTTCTCAGTGCTGGGGTGTCAGGGCCCAGATATGGACCTCCTATTCCTATTCCTAGTGCCCCCTGAGGGCCAACCACTGTTGTTGCCCCACCCATGGATGGCAGGAGGAGGGAGTGGGGGATAGAGTGAGCTAGGGAGGGGTGGATATGGTGTGCTTGAGGAAGGTGGGCATGTGGGTGTGAGGGATGATGCTGGGGGTGAATGGAAGGGTGGGAGACAGAGTTCCCCGAAGAAGACGAGGAAGATGAAGGATCAAGGATGATTGAGGACGAGGAGGGGAAGAAGAGAGAGGAGCCCTGGCGACACCCTGCAGCGGCATTGACATCCTTCTGCTGCTGCAGAGAAAACAGTAAAAGACAGTAAATCACATCTGCCCTGATCTGCTTTACTCCCAATCCATTAAAATGATCAATTTAATCTACATCAAATCCATTCAATCTGACACGCTACATAATTATCACGCTCAAATGTGCACACCTGTAGATGTCGTTCCAGTTCCCTCTCACGCTCACGCTCCCTTTCTCGTTCCCTCTCTTTTTCTCTTAAATCTCTGGCCCGCTGCTCGACCTCCCTGCGCGCCCTCTCAATCACCTCATTCCTCTTCTTCCACAGTTTGGAGCCGTCCAGTGGGACAAAGAGGACATCACTGCGGGCACACGAATTCCCACTGCCACGGTCAAGGACCTTGTGAAATCTAGACAAGAGTGACACAGCAATTAGTGGATCATTACTACAACCATCAGGAGTCAGAATCACCGTCATAACAGTTACCATTACTGCTAATTACATCTGATCACATAAAGAAGGGCTGAACAAAGAATTAAGATGTAATTTGGACTTTACCGTGCTGATTGGCTGGCGTGGATAGGAATGTCTACAAGTTTGGGTTCAGGGGAAGGGCTTCTCAACACAGGTGGTGGGCTTTCACTCTCTTCTCTTTCTTCTATTGGTTCCTCTTTGATAACAGGTGTTGGAGGTGGGCCTGAATCCGAATGTCCATCTCCACCAGGGAGTGAAGAACTAGAGCCAGGGGTCGAAATGCTGTTGTTGTTGGCTGAGTTACTAAGAGGTGGAGGTCCTTTGGAGACATTCTGAGGCGAGAGCGATTGCGAGTTGGTATTGCTGCTATTAGGCGCAGTGCTGTTACTATTGCTGTTAGTCATGTTACTGCCGCTATTCCCATTGGAGTGGTATGTCCCACTGAATGGTGGGTGGTTGTTCAAAGTGCCATGGAAAGGGGGAGGGCGACATCCAGGTGAACAGCTGGATGACACACTTTGTCCAGGAAGTGGCATGTTGGGTCCAGAGGAGGAGCCAGGGGGGAAAGATGAGAATCCTCCCATCTGATTTGTGGATGGGCTGGGCAACGGAGACAGAGGTGTTGGGGGAGTCTGGTTGGAGGACTGGTAATGTGGGGGACGTACATTGGGTGCCACACCTGATGGAGGTGGCTGGGTGTGGGAGGTCTGAGGTGGCGGTAGAGGAGCTTGAGGTGGTGGAGGGGGGTAAGGAGCATTTGGAGGATGTCCATGATGGCTGGAAGACGAGGAAGGAGAGAGTGCAGGAGGCTGATTTGGGCCTCCGCGGTTTTGGTACATCGCAGACTCTCGCAGGTTTGAGTCTCTCTCTGTGTCTCTGGGCCTGGACTGGTAGTGGGGATGAGGTGGGTGGGGGTGATGGGGTCCTCCAGGCCCTGAATACTCTCGTCCAATGTTCGGAGTCACCCCAGAGGGACTGAGGTACTCTCGATTTGTGCCAGTGGAAGGAGGCGCCCCAGCAGGAAAATCTTTCCCTCCAGTGGATGGATATTCTCTGTGAAAGTGGTCCGCTCCAGAGGAGGGGGTTTGTGCCTGGTCCATGGGAGGAGGGAAGTCTCGGTTGGATGAGTTTGGGGGATGCGGATGGGGGTGTGGGGGCAGGGAGGAATGGGAAGGGTGACTCGGGTTGTTTTGGGGTGATGCAGGTGGGTCTCGGTTCAGCATGGGGGTGACAGGTAGTCCGCTGGCTGAACTTGGGGGGTTTCCCTGGGGGATGGAGTTGTTGTTTGGGTTACTGTTGCTTACATCTCTTGTCTGGCCCCCAAACTCCACCCATCTGCCTCCATCTTTGTCTCTGGGATGCCCCCCTCCAGTTCCATTGGGGCCAAAGTCTCTACTCTGGTTTTGGTTTGGCAGAGGAAACTCCCTCCCTGCATCTCGGTCCCGTTCCCTTTCTCTCTCTCTGTCTCTGAAAGCTGGACCAAAGTCTCTTCTCTCAGGACCCAAGGTAGGTCCATCTCTCCCAGAACCTTGAAAATCCCGGTTCTGACCCACAGAAATTCCCCCAAACTCCCTCCCTTGGATGCTGTTGGACCCAGCCATCCCACCACAATTGCTATTACTATTACCCCCACCACTACTGTTGCTGCTGTTGCCAATCGGAGCAGAGAACTCCCTGTTGATCTCCCTCCCCCCACACTCCCCCCTCACTCCCCTGTCCCTCTCTCCTGCAGCACCCCTCTCTCTGTCCCCTCCACCTCCAGCGTACCTGGGAAGGTACTCCCTGTGGGGGTGAGGGTGAGGATGGGGGAGGTAAGAGGGGTGGGAGGAGGAGTGGCGAGAGGACGGAGGGTTGTACACAGAGGGGAGTTGCTGCTGCTGCACTGGGGGCTGGTGCTGTGGTTGGTGCGGGTGGTGGTTTCCAGTGTAACGGCTGTAGCCCCAGCTTCCCTGGCAACCAGTGGCTGTGCCACCCTGCCAGCTGGTGGAGCTGTAGTGGTGAGGAGGGTGGGCGGAGGGTTGGGTCTGAGGCTGGGACTGTGGCGGTGGGCCGGTCTGCGGCAACAGAGAAGGAGGAGTAGACTGAGACTTGTCCATGAGCTTATCTGCCTTTTCTATTTTGTCTCTTTCCGTCTTAATCTCAGCAGGCAGGTTTTGTCCGCCAAGCTCCAACGGCTTCAGCGCAGGTGGAGGAGGAAGAGGAGGGGGTAAAGAGTGGGGAAGGTTGGGGCTGTTATGGGAAAAATCTCCTCCAGAGATAGTTGTCTTGGTCACACACTGCGTGTTGGCTTTGGAATTCATTCTGTTGACACCAAGTGCACCGTCAACTCCAGCTGGTCCACCATACTCGACTTTACACATCAATTTTGAGTCCAGGGAGAAATAAGACTTTCTCCCACTATTGCTGTCATTTGATGAATCCCCTGCTCCACGGAGTGAGGGAGTCAGACCAGAGGAAGAGCATGGAGTGGAGGGGGGCTTAAGAGACGGACAGTCTTCAATTCGTACATCCACTTCCCGCTTCTCTCCGTCTCCACAGGACTCCTCCCCTCTCCCCTCTCGTAGTGCCCTTCTATCCTCTCCAGTCACCTTCCCCGCTCCTCCCTCCTTCCCTTTCTCCCTCTCTCCTTGCTTTGGTGAGTCGGGGCCATCAGAATCAGAGTCCAGGCTACCCAGAGGGGATGCAGAGAGGCTTGGGGATGAGGAGCGATTGTCCTGGTCTATATCTCGCCCACTGCTCAGACTACTGCTGCTATTGGCCAGGCTCCCTACAACTGAGCTCCTGCTGCCCTGGGATTGGCCATCTTCATTGTCACTCTCACGGGATTGGCTGGCAACAGAGGTTGGAGGTGGGACAGTGGAAGGAGCCGAGCTTTCAGTTGAGTGTGTTGATGTTGGAGGGTTTGGGGTAGAGGCCGAATCCTGGGGATGAAGTAAAAATGTATATTTTGTGAATGTGCTATCATTGGCTCTTTCTGTATTTGTAGAAACAAAGAATATAACAATTAACTGGGACTTTCGGGTGATTTAGCTGAATCAAAGCTTCATAATTAGTCTTTACATAACAGGTTGATGAAATGTAACACAAACCTGAACTTTCTGCCTCTTTGGAGGAGACACAAGTTCCTCCCCCTCACTCTCTGATGAATCATGCCCTTGTGATCTGCGACTGAAGCGATTTCCAGCCAATTCCTCACCAGCACCTCTTTGCTAAAACAACACAAGACTTTTTAATTCCGTGGTGATGCCTTTGAATACCTAACAGGCCTATGACTGTTTTTAGAACAAAGCCACACACACACATGCAAAACATCAATGTCAAACATAAAAGATTTCAAAGTGCTACACTGTAAAACACACTATCGAGCAATACTGACACTGCAAGGGTATGTCTGTGGCAATCATACTGATGACTCATACGACAGCACACACACACACAAGCTCACACATAGACAAAATTCAATACACAGAGGCAGCTCTTTATTCTAAATGACTCCTGGACTTGCATGCACACACGTATCCTGTAAACTTAAGACCAAAGCAACGACAGGAAAGAAAAGAGACAAAAGAGGAAGGCGCTAACCGTCTGTCTATCGTTGCGTTCAGGGCGAGTGGGGCTGGGGTGAGGGCGTCTACCCCTTCTCTCCTCGCTTGCCCCCCGCCGTCGCCCACTGCGCATGGGCATCTGCAGAACCCAGAGTCCAGCAAGGGAGGAAGACATGGAAAGGAGGGAAATAGAATGAAATGTTAAAACAAGGCAGAGTTAGAGAGAAATGTGAAAATAGAGTTAACACAAGCCAAAGAATGTCACATTCGTTCAATTGAAGGCAGAATGTAGCAGCGCCAACAACAAGTGAGGAGCAAGAATAAAAATGGGAGGGAGGTGAAAAGAAGAACAGGCCATAATAGAAAGAAGGCAGAAGGACAGAGAGGGGAGGGAGAGAGAGCAAAATATGAACCTGGAATCTCAAAACCAAATAAATTACATCTTAGTCATCCTGGTCATTATGAAATACTATCACATATTGAACTAATTATGAAGCAGCCATACTCCCATATGCACGACATAAAGTACAAGAATAAAGCAGGTACACTCCCTGACATCATTGTGAGAAAAAAAAAGGACGTAGGCCTTCATACCGATTCTTTGTGTGTCCGTGTTTTCATTATGTCTTCTTTAAAACATCCATTTTACAACACAAGCCATTGCGGTGACTGAACTGGTTCCTTTTGCTGACTGACTGGGCTGTGTGTTACACCATGAGAGCTAGCAAAACCTGTAAAGAAGCATACACAAAGAAGGCATTAATAAATAAAATGGGGCTCTATGTAACAATTTGTAGAAATGTACATGTAGTAATCAAATTTCTTATATTGATCACATGTGAGTGGATTATAATGCCACGTAAGTTTAAAAAGAAAGTCCACTGACATAATAAAGAATAATTTAATCCAAAATAACTGTTTTGTTGATCTCTGTGTAAGTTTTCTGACAAGGTCTGTCAGCCAACAGAATAATGCAGTGGGAATCATGTGGTATCTGTGTTTTGTCAGCATCAAGAGTCTTGGTAGTTGCCAGTTAGTTGGGAAAAAAAGTGTCTAATTTCTCCAGTATGCACGTAGCATACTGTACTGCCCTAACGTAAGCTAGCTAGCGTTAGCGACGTTAACGTTAACTAGCGTTAGTAACGTTAGGTAGTGTAACCAACTGTCAACCACTTGAGGGACCAGAGGACTCATTAGTGCATGGTAGGATGAAGCAATAAGCATTATCGTTCACTATCTGCACCGAGTAGGGATAGGATAAATAAAAGATTTTATCTTGGATCGCAATAAAAAACCCTCACAGCAGGTTGATCAATAATTGTGAATATGCTCACGAGTGACTTGCAAAGCAATCTAGCTCACTGACGGTGTGCAGTCCAGTCCTATATTGGTTCCATGATTTATTTTGAATTGCCTAAGCCTTTCACAATGGTTGAGGGTATGGCCTGCAGTTAAATACGATGTGTGTAAATATTAGATTCCAAACTAAATAACGACAGGGAGATGAGGTGACCACCATTTATCTTTTATTTGCACAGGAAGATCTATGATTATTTATTTAAGAGTATTTGCTTTTAACTCAAAATTTTAGGAGCCCCAGCACAAAATTTAGAGGCACCACTTAAAATCGTCATGCAACATGACATATTCTCCGCCATAGTAACTGTATCACTGACACATGCTTCGGTAATAAATAGAGAATTTCCAGAAACAACATTGTTCTTCTTTATTTTAGAGGATGAATTCACAAAGTTAAGTAACATATACTAACAGACTATGTATTGATGACTACTTGATCACGAAATCATTTGGTAGCAAAACGAGACAAAATGGTTGTAGTCTTATAACTAAACGTAAGGTTAAAGTGATTCCAGTGTGTTTTAGCATGATTGATAAGAGTTTTAAGAATATTTTGATGATTTTCTGGATGATATCGTGAACTGTAATTATGTTGGACAGGGTAATCACGACATGAAATTATCAATTTGTCCAACGTGGAGCACCGAGTGTAGCATTCAAGAATTTGTGGCACTATAAAAACGATCAGAGCTAAAAACTGCAAAAGCACTGCTACAGTATTCAAAATCCCAGCATGCCTCACACTGTATTGGCACGACTGCACTCAAGACAGTTTCCCTCTCTGCCTTCTGTCTTCACCGACAGGCACAAAAGGTTAGCCCACTCACAGTGAGAGAATGCACTGGTTTGGGTGGTATGACATTGAAACAACAGATAGAGGAAAGGTGCTGATTGGTGGACTGCATTTTGGGTCGGCAGTCTGCAGAAGACTCCTGCAAACATCTTGGGAACATGCTGCCACACCCCCCTCCTTCCTCCCACCTTCACCACAACAGCCCAAACCCACAGCCACTTGTGGTTAACCCACATGACCTGGTTATGGCCGCCAGAATCACATGCTTATTTACCCAGCCAGCCGACCATTAGGGAAATGTACCATGTCAAGATCCGCTATCCATTTGGGTGTGCCATGCTGACAACATAGGTGGACTACTTTTGCGAGGCCCCGTCTAATCCGTTCATTCATGGACCACTATGATGAAAAAATGGCTCATGTATATTGAATGAGGATATAAATAGTGCACACCACTGGATGAAAAAAGGATATATTTAGTGAGCTGATGCACACTCTATAGTAGCGGACACACAGATTTTTGCAGACAGGCTCCCTGCTCCACTACACATGGCTATGCATTAATTATTAGTGCATGCTGCAGTGACTGATTCAATCAGTCTTAAGAGCAGAACCTTAACTGTCACAATCACTGCTCACACCTCATATGCATGAAAAGACGGGCACACATGTCCTCACAGGCGATGATGATGATGATGCAGCGGCTTTAATGAGTAAGAAAACAGTCAGAGCCCTGGTGGGTTACTGTGCACATCATGCATCTCAGTTACAGGTGGCAGCTACTGGCCTGTCTGTGGTCGTCTGTGGTCAGTAAACAAAACGCACACACCAGCCCCACACTGCACATGCATTATAAACAAATTGACCACCGCATGTGATGCAAAGCAGCAGCATGCAGTCGCCGTGCTTACATCACCAGCGAGCGGGCACTGCAACGACTCTTTCTTCTTTCTTCTGCCTGCGAATGTTATTGATACACATGCAGAGGAGACCGGCCGAGGCTGCTGCTGCCGCTGCACAGCCTCGGCGGAACACGGTCCACCTACGACGGGGGGAGAGTCGTGTTCGGCAGCACATACATGTTCACAATCAGAATGGATGCCTCTGCAGGGCTGTTTCTTTTCCAGACCTTAAAAAAAAAAAAAAAAGAAAGATGATATGGAATGGCGAATCTCTCTCTCTCTCTCTCTCTCTCTCCCCCACTCTCTCTCTCCCTCTCGTTCTCTGTGTGTCTCTCTCTCCTTTTTGCTCGCAGGAATGTGGGTGCGCGTCGTGCACTCTATTAGCATTAATTCACCGGGACATAATCTCGCCATAACGCAGGAGTGTGCTTGATAATTAACGCACAAAGGAACAGGGAAGGAAAAAAAAA
>CAEMYA010000130.1:4998861-5014667 GCA_903131615.1 Diplodus sargus
AAAAAAAAAAAAAAAAAAAAAAAAAACATGGGAGGGAGAGCAGCACAAACGTGGCCAGCAAGGAATAAGCGACCCAAAACACAAGAGTATAAGCATCCATTTTTTCCTCCCCACCGTCTCCTTACCTATGGTATCCAGCGATGCGTGCTCTCACTCCTCACTCTCCCTCTTTGCTTTCCTTCTCCTCTTTTTTTCCTTTCTCTCCCTCTGTTTGGTCGTTTTATGTTGCACGCTGACACGCACACCTCACAGCCCAGGCGTCTGTCAACAGAGGCTCGGGCTGGCTCATATTGCAACGGGCTCCGATCATAACAATAATGCAGAAGAAGAAGAAGGAGAGGGAGAAGGAGGAGAAGGAGAAGGAGGAGAAGAAGAAAATCTCTTTCTATTCGTTGCAGGGAGAAAACTGGGGTGCCAACTGAAGACTACAAATTGATGCGTACCCTCGCCTCTTCCCCACCCCCTTTCCTTTCGCCCCCTTTTTTCTTTTTTTTTTTGTTGCCCCCCTCCCCTCTCTCTCCCACCCTACCTACTCCCCCTCTTCTTCCTCTAAGACGACTTGCACTTTTTTTTTTTACAGGCTACCCCTCTCCGGTCTTACAGTCACAATCTTTTTTTTTTCTCCTTTTTTTTAGTGGAGGGGTGAGCCGGAGAGAGGGGATGCACGTCGGGTGAGAGAAAGGGAGAGAGGAGAGGGCGTGATTTGCATGAGGAGAGAGAGAGAGTGAGAGTGAGTGAGAGAGAGGGGGGGAGGCTTGAAGAGGAGGAGGAGGAGGAGGAGGAAGGAGGAAGAGAGGCGCAGAGAGAGGGCCAAAACTCTGAAGAGGGAGGGGATCAAGAGGGAGGGTCTCTCTCTCTCTCTCCCCCTCTGTGTGTGTGTGTGTGTGTGTGTGTGTCTGTGTGTGTGTGTGTGTGTGTGTTGCCTGGTCCCTCCAGAGTCACCTTTACTGTGTGGAGAGGGCTCCGGCTTCACGCTGAATATGTGGCTTTTCTCGCGATGAGGAGGAAGAAAATGTCCTGGAGGGTCTTTGTTCTCACAGGCCTCACCGCCCGAAACGAGCTGCAAACAGAAAATACATGAAGCTGAGTGTGTGAGCGTTTTTAATGACTTAACAAAGACAGCTCCAACTCGTTTGGGATAATTAATGAATTAACGAACTGACAATTAAATCGTGGTGTGTCTGTCTGTCTGTCTGTCTGCCTGTCTGTCCGTCTGCCTGCATGTCTGTCTGGTAAAAGCTTGCAGCGGTGTGTCCAGTCAAGCGGCTCTGCAGACCTCCTCCTCCTCCTCCTCCTCCGCTCCGCTGCTGTCGTTCTCTCCCTCTCCCCCCCTCGCGCAGCCCCCTGTCCCGTCTCCTATTGTGTGGTAACCACGGCAACCCGGCCGGAGACTGTACCCGCTGCGCATGCGCGGCTCCAGTCTTCCTTCATCATCATCAGCAGCAGCCCGGCACGAGACAGGAACATACGAGAGGGGCCTCGTCGCGCTCGCGCTCCCCCCGCTGGTCAGAGTGCGTCACGACCGGCGCGTGCAGACAAGCCTCGATGATCGATCTGCAGCCGCGCGACGTTTCAATACAGCTGATGTGGTGCTGTTACGGTCGAGCGTGAGCTCAGGATTCTAGATTACTAGTCATAATATTTTAAATACATTACAATTAAAATTAATACATTTAATTACATCTATTATGTTACATACAGGCCTATACACTTATCGATCTGCTGCAGGAGAGAGTGGTGCAGCTATAAACCCACCTATATTTATTTATTTATATATTTATATATTTTAGATAGAGAGCGATGGAGCACCGTCTTTCTCTTGCCTCATGATATATAATTCCAAATATAATGATAGAGTTTCTATTCAAAATTGTACATAGGTTCTATCCTGTAGAAGATTAATACTCAGTTTCCCTCTGATGTAAACAACAGATGTTCTTTTTTGTGATTGTGAGGGAGAAACTAGTGAACATGGAAACCCAGATTGTTTCCGTACTGCTGCTCTTTGGCTTGATTTCCAGAAATACCTTTCAGAAATGCTTGAAAAAGATGTACATATGACAAATGTTGACATTGTACTCATCTTTAAGGAGTCATACTTCTCCCCAGATCAAATGTATGTAATTAACTTAATTATTATTGTAGCATAATATTACATTCATAAAATTAAATGGCTTGAAAGATTGCCCTCCAGTCACACATTTAAAGTTACAGAATTGAAATCACATTTGACTTTCATTGAAAATTTATACTTCCTGAGTTCCTGCAGGATTCTTACTTAATTCTCGTCGGCTCTCTTCTGAACCCCCAAAGGATTCCTTCATGATTCTTAAAATATTCTGCAGGATTCCCGTAAGTCCAATATTTTTTTGTAAGCAATGTCACACAGCTACTGTGACTTCAATATTTAATGTGCGGTGAAGAAGTGCAACATGCTTGAATGTTTCTCCTTTGTGGAGAACATTGCAGCGGTGGTTTCCTGGTCTTCAGCCATATTTTATTCAGGGATTATTTACATTTAGCAAGCTTTTGACTTAATTGTACATTTAGCTGAGCAGCAAAGGAAAACATGACACGCAGCTCTTCTCGTGTCTTTATTTTGTGTCTCCTCTTCCCCTCTCATCCATCCTCCTTCCTGTGACCTACAAATTGATGTCAGTGCACCATCTTGAAAGGTGTTTCGATTCTTAAAATGCATCTCGAGGAGAGAGGAGGCTTCGCCGGAGGAGCTATGAGCAAGGCTGCACAGCTGTATCCTTTGCAGAACATCTTTAGGCCTGACACAAAGCGGGACTATGCAAACCATTGTGTTCTACAACTGTTCCTGTGTGTTCAGAAGATGTAAAAACGACGTCTCATTTAGTTAAATGCTTGTTGCCTCATTTCCTCTCTACTCAGGTCTCTCCTTTGCCTTCTCCGCCCGCAGGCGAGGAAAGGAATCGAGGATGCAGAAACTGAGAGATGAGAAAAAAGGGGAGAGCAGACCCTCCTCTTTGAACAAAC
This sequence comes from Diplodus sargus, assembly GCA_903131615.1. NCBI lineage: Eukaryota > Metazoa > Chordata > Actinopteri > Spariformes > Sparidae > Diplodus > Diplodus sargus. The sequence goes on from CAEMYA010000130.1 coordinate 5,001,865, forward strand.
ACACAGAGATCTTTGTCGGAGTTGACACATGTCCATCTCTTTATTAAGCGTAACCTCAACAGACAACTTAACAGACACAACGGCGTGGCAAGCTGCTGAGTGTTCACATCAAAAAACAACATGAGGAAACGGGAGGAAGTGGAAACGACAGGGCACCAAAGATCAAAACACTTCTGCGATGAGTCAGAAGGAGACAGCCAGAGGGATCAGGAAAGAGAAAGTGCTCGTCTGCTGAGAGGTGAAACACTGATTTTTTTTTTTTTCTCTCCAGGCTTTGCTGCAACCGGCTGCAGTCAATTAAGTCAATCAGTTACTGAAGCGTGAGGTCAACATACTGTAGCCACAGTGCATTATCTTTACGGTTGTTGAAAACTAATTAGTCTCAATGCGTGTGTTTGGAGTGTTATTACATAATTACTATGTATGTGCCGGGGAAGTATAACATGATTTTTTTTTTTTTTTTATGTATGCAGGCTTTTCTTGTTTGCCACTGATAATGACACTGGCACTCAAAGGGCGCTGGGGTTGCGGAAGTTGTGCCCAGCGTAACGGGCCTGCTCACCCAACTCCTCTTCAATCCTGAGAGGAAGAGGAAGTGAGGGAAGGCAGGTTGTGAAACAGCAGATGACACATAGAGGGAAAGAAGAGGAGAGATGTTAAAGTGGTATTAGAGTTATAAGAGATGTTAAAGATCGTCTCTGCATTCGCACACACACACACACACACGTGCAAATCAGGCTGTGAATACACACCTCATGAGCTGATTGTACTTGGCCAGACGTTCTGATCTGCAGGGAGCTCCAGTCTTGATCTGAAGGGAGACAAAAAAAATACCAGGGATCACAGGCTCCATTATTACCAGCACTTCATATTTGGACAGCGACTAAGAGTTATTTTCACCATCAAGAGATCTTTGTCGCCTTTTTAGATTAATCGTGTAGTCTGAAAAATGTAAAAAATAAACGGCACCTTCCTCCTGAATTTGCTATGACTGATAAACAGCGTCCATAACAAAATCACTCACATATTCTGGAACTTATTATTTAATTTGACTTTTTTTTTTACAGAACAAAACATTCCCCTCACATAAACCCTTATAATTGTATAGTTTTGTTTATTCACATTTCATAGAGAAGCAAGCGTCTGTAATATTATATTCTGAAGCTGTAATCAGCAAATGTCAAGTTTTTCTCTTGAAGCTAGTTAGTCATATGACTGATATTGCAAAACTGAAATACTTACCTTCCCTATTTATTACATGACCTTATACTTGAGCAACGTTTCCACTGTTTCATGAACTGTTGTTTTGTATTGTTTTGTTTCCAGACTGTTGCAGTGAAATCTTGCTGCAGTGTTGCAGCAAGATTCTCTCCACTCGGCTCTCCTTAGCGAGTCGACTAACCCAAACTAATGAGTGTCTTCCAGCAGAAACACAGAATTTACACAGAGCCCCTTTAAGCTAGGGACTTGATATCGGGAGACACTCCTCATTGTTACCTGCCCGGTGCAGAGTCCAACCACCAGGTCGGCTATAAAGGTGTCCTCCGTTTCCCCTGAGCGGTGGCTCACCATCACACCCCAGCCGTTCCCCTGGGCCAGCTTACACCTGAGGGTAAGAAGCAGTTTATCTACGCTGCGTGCTCTCACATGCAGGCGCGTACAATGTCCATGCATCAAGTGCAAACAAAGCCAACTCACGCCTTGATGGCCTCTGTCACGGAGCCGATCTGATTGACTTTAAGCAGCAGGCAGTTGCAGGCCTTGTCGTCCACGGCTCGCTGTATCCTGCGTGGGTTCGTGACCGTCAGATCGTCTCCAACCACCTGCACAGTTTATACAATGCAGTTACAGACAGATGGGTTTTATACATCAAGATCAACGGACATTACAAATATGTGAGTTTGTTGAAGTGGGCATTTACCAGGCAGGTAGATTTTATGAAAAAAGCTAGAGACCATATACACACGGCAGCCATCTTCCTCTGACATCAGGCTCAAGGTGGGAAGCTCGAGATCTGGTAATTCTGATATTGTTATGCTGTTGTGTTCGAGGTTGCAAGTCATAAAAACGCAGGGAATCTGACACATTTTTCTTGAGTAATCAAGCACCGAAAAGATAGAGAAAATTATTCAAATCTATTCAAAAACTAGTAGCTAACATAAGCATCCAACAACATGCTTACTAACACTAATTAAGATCAGCATCAATATCAATATTAGCTGTTGACCAATGTTAGCTAATGGGTTACCAAATGTGTTGTTTTACTTTGAAATTTGGCCCGATGTCCTTCCTCATTATCACTGTCTGTTGTCTTTTCAGTTGAGGATAAAATGGAAGCAGTGAAACGTTAATGATTTGCCACAGCAGTGTGACATCGGAGTGTCCCACCCTAAGAGGGACATTGGAGGGAAACGGTCGCCGTGTGAGAAGGGTCCATTGGGTTTTATAATGGACGTTGCAGAGTCCAACATTTTGCAGCCACACTAGCAATTAAAAATCAGGATTCCAAGTTCAAAACTCAAAACCCCCCGAGGACCATCTGAACTAATTAACTTCCACATAACAAGGACAGAGTGTGATATCATACCTGGATGCCCACTGAGGCTGTGAACTGTGACCAGGCAGGCCAGTCGTCCTGGTCAAAAGGATCTTCAATAGACACCACTGGAGGAGAAGAGCGGTGATTATTTATGTGCGTGATTCTAACGTTACTTTGAGAAGCCCTCATTTTTTTTTTCTCTGACTCACCTACAAGTCAGAGTGCCCGTGGCGTTGCCTTTAACGGTTCTAATGGGAGTGATGTCTTAAAATGCACTCACATTTTAACACAAACACACTCTTGCCCACACAGGCAGGAAGCACACCATTGACAGGGTAAAGAGCCACATCAGAGTAGGTCCCTGCTGGCCAAATGTGCACTGTAGCGCATAATTAAAACCTCTTTAACAGGCCCAAATGTCAGGAGGAGAGAGGAGGCTGTGGAGACATTACGCCCTCTTGTTCTCTTCGTTTATCTGTTACGAGGTGATGAAAGAAATACGGGAATTGTAGAAATATGAAAATTATGCTGGTGTGTCCAGTTTCTGATTGAAATTCAATCAGATGTTAACGCTGATGGTGTCCTTCCATGAGCATGTGGAAATCAATGCGTTTGTAATGCAACAGTTCACCTCAAAATGAAAATACGTATTCCATCTAGATTGTTTTGGTGTGAGTTCATGAGTTTTGGAGATATCATCTATCAGCTGCCTTCGCGTGAACATGATAGAACGAGATGGCCAACTAGATACAGAGCGCCAGACAAAGTACATATGAAAAACTCAAGAACAATCTCTCCTTCTAGAATTCATGACCTGGTTACTCGAGATAATCCGCAGACCTTCTACTGAACTACACCCACCAACCATATCACTGCACACGATGCGAAAGCGTGCGTCTACTCATGGACGAGAGGCTTGTGCTTGTGACCTGTAACATTAGTGGTGCTGTCGTTAGTCTGAGCTGTAATGTTAGCTTTCTTAGGTAGCTAGCCTCTCATTCATGAGAAGATGCACGCGTCCCTCTGTGCAGTGATATGTTTGCGTTCTGCTGTTCTACTGAAAATAACAAAATAATAAGTAAAATGCAACAGCATTTTTATGTAAAATCATTTTAATATTACTTTTGATTCTCAAAAAGCAACGTAGAATAATTCACCCGTCAGCATAAAATTGCATAAATCTGTCATTCATTCGTGTTTTTACCCCGGCCCCTTAGAGAGTTTGTGCATCCCACTGCCCTATATTACCAGCGTTGATGGGAATTTAAGCAGTGCTACAACCATGATTATCAGAAAAATCCTAGTGACAGGATTTTGCATCCCCTTTCCTTTAAAACCGTACGTATTAAACAGAAATTCTTCTCTCAAGGGCCTCTCCTGAAAGATGTAAAGTGGCAGAAACAGGTTATGATAACTAGAAGGGAAAAAAGTGTGAAAGGCTGCCATAAATCGGGAGAAATTAATACCCAATGAAAAAGGGGAGTCTCCGGTTTGGCAAGTATGCTCTATGGCCGGTATCTCCAGAACTTGCAACTCACAGCAAAGCATTCTATATGGATAAATATTCCTACAGAGGAAATATGTGTATTTCTGGTTTTGGGGTGAACTGTTCCTTTAAAGGCCCACAATGAATCACATTTGCCCACATAATGACACAAATATTTCACCAATTTCTAGGCTAAAATCCGACCCACAGACTCACACACATCACCTCACACACCTGGGTAGTTGTTGATGAAGCCCTGGTAGATGCTGGCCAGCTCGTCAGCGCTGATGTTGCGGGCGGCGTTGGGCGGGGACTTAAAGTCCAGGTCGTACTTGCCCTCAATGAAAAACTCTGAAGCGGCAACATCCATCCCTATCACCACTTTGTCTGTGAAGCCAGCTTTCTCTATGGCCGTCTTGATCAGCTCAAGGGCTGATGGAGAGAAACAGAGAGATGAAGGGTAAAAATGACAGGAAATCAAGAGAGGGACTACTTTACATCGTGGCTCCGCTTACCTTCACTGTTCTCCTGTATATTAGGAGCAAACCCGCCCTCGTCTCCCACATTTGTCGCATCCTGACCATATTTCTCCTTGATGACACCTCTCAGAGTCTGGTAGAGCTCCGCCCCCATGCGCAGAGCATCACGGAAAGACTCCGCCCCAACAGGAAGTACCATGAACTCCTGCATCGCCAGCCTGTTACCAGCATGGGAGCCCCCGTTGATCACATTAAAAGCCTGAGCCAGGGAACAGAGAGGGAAGATTATAGATTGCGTTTGGGCTATTGTGTCTTTGAATAAGTACACTTTTGCAAAAGGACTCACAGGAACTGGGAGCACCAAGTCACCGTTTCCTGCTAGATCAGCAATGTGACGGTACAGGGGGACACCTTTCTCTGCTGCGCCAGCTTTGCATATGGCCAGCGATACTCCAAGAATAGAATTGGCCCCAAACTTAGCTGGGAGGAACACACAACACGAGGACGCAGTCAGTGGTGCGGAAACATGTCATAGCTCATATATAAGGCCTCAAGTGCATGAGATATGAATGAGGCTTACATTTGTTGTCAGTGCCGTCCATTTCAATCATCGTGTTGTCCAGCTTGTCCTGCTCCAACACACTGATTCCCTGATGGAAAAACACAACATCACTCAGAGTAGTTTTCAATCTTCGCTATATTGATTGAAATGGATCAAATTGTGCCACTGCTACTCACAGACTTTATGAGGGCAGGTCCAAGGGTGTCATTAATGTGATTAACAGCTTTGGTTACACCTTAGCAGCAGGGCAGAGGGAGAAGGAAAACCAGTACAGTCATGAACACAGCCTCAAAGCAAAAGCAGACACACCAGCAAAGACAAGAGACAGAAGCACAGACAGCACAGCTCATTAGGAGTGGTCACCTTTGCCCTTGTAGCGAGTCTTGTCTCCATCACGAAGCTCCAGAGCCTCGTAGATGCCGGTGGATGCACCGCTGGGCACAGCGGCCCTGAAAACACCTGGCATGGAGGGAAGAGGATGGGTGGGTGAGGCGAGAGGTTTTCAGCCGCTGCTTATAACCGATACTTAGCCCCCACAGGGCCGCCTGCTTTATCGGGGGGTAGATAGTGTGCTTGTAAAGTCAATGAAGGCTTTTTCGGCTCGGTATTATTGGTTCCATTTACTGGCTATTATTTCACAGATAATGATAAATAGCAGATTATATAATATTTCCAGTATCGGTCCAATACATATCATGCATCACTATTAAAACCACCAATGGCTTACAACAAAAAGCTAAACACATTTTGTGGCAGTTCAAGTATTGCAAAGATATAAAGAATAATACTAGATAAATATGCATACATGGGGTATGTAGAATTAGATTAGACACAGCAAACTGTGGAGCACATTATCAGACAAAAAGTGATGCTTTTCGTTAATATATAACCACCAGATTTACACATTAAAGTGTGTTTACAGCTCCAGAGAAAGCTGCATGTAATCTGATGAGTTGCTTCCAGTGATGTCACTCCATGTTTAGGGCATTCTGGGTAATGTATTTGAAAAGCTGTCCGCTGGTCTAGCATTGCACTCCTATAACACTGGTAGACTCATTATGAAAAGTAAAAAAAAAAAAAGATCAAAATAAATGCAGAACCAGAGATATCACCTTCTTTAAAACCTGGCGCCTACATTACCCATAATGCCTATAAGCCACTGATTGACATCACTGGAGGGAATTTATCTACTTTATCTACATCAGTAGTCATCCTCCCCAAGCCCTGAAAACACACTTTAATGTAAAACTGGTGGAGGTACCCTTTAATAGATTTATTTTTTTAACCTTTGCCAGTATGCAGATCCACTTCCACAGTTGGGTTTCCCCTGGAGTCCAGGATCTCCCTGGCAACAATATTCACTATGGACATCCTGTCAAAAAAACCAACAAGAAAACAGCTTTATGTAACCATTAGCATACCACAAAACCGCTCAGTGCTCACACACAACATGTTGCAATCGTTCCATCTCTTTAGGGTTTTTAAGAGGAAGACGGTGCAAAATGAAGACACCCGCATATGAAAAATATCAGACAAATATTACATTTCATCACAGCCAACAGTGGTGTTGAGGTGCCCTAATTCTGCATTATTCACAAGGACTTCACACCCCTCTTCCTCTACCTCTACCTCACACAGTGAGGCGATAGTGACGCTGTGGAAAAGATGCTCCCTGGGAAGATGCTGGCACGCACACCCACATATACACATACACACCTATACATACAGAGAGAAGGAAACATAAATCAAAAGCTAATAAAGCATACCTATTTATGGATCTACTGTCAACCTGTTCCGGACCACAAGCCAGTTCAATTTTCTGTGCTGTTTCAGTCAGTGAATATGAATATGGACCAATGAAGAGAGAGCAGACGGTGAGAAAACACAGAGCAGGGGGAGGGGGAAGAGAAGGATGGAGAAGGCTCAGAAGGATGGAGGGTACGAAGAAATAGATCAATCTTTTTAAACGTTACCTGCAGCGTGTTTGAAGCCTGCTGGTGGAGAAAGTGAGCGAATGTGGGCGCACGAGAGGGAGAGATAGAGGGACGGGGAGGTGGGAGGAGAGGGGGTGAAAGCGTATGACACGCAGGGGGGGAGGGGGAGCGTGTGAGTCATTGGAAGAGGCAGAGGGGAGGGGAGGGAACGAAACCAGGAAAGGAGGAAAAAAGGATAGAGTGGCAAGAGTTGCATGCATGTTTTCAGTGAAGATGCAGGAAAATGACTCGGGAGAAAAAAGCAAGATGTGCACTGAAATCTTTCAGTCTTCGCATTTAACAACTGTCCTCCTGACTTCCTAAGAGCCCTGTGAATTCCTTTGGCACTCCTTGCTGTGCATACATCTGCTCATCTGCTAACCAACAACAGCAGCACTCATGACATGTTTGCAAATATTGTCCCAGCAAACCGCTAACATCAAAGGGTAACATGCTGCCAAATCCAGGCGGTGTTGTCGTCGCTAGCTGAAAAGTAAAGATTGGCTGGAAATAATGGAAACAAACGTCCGTATATTTAGACGTGGCTGACAGGAATAAAGGAGGATAGATCTAAGCGAAGGCTGATGCACAAAATGAGCTGCCGCCTTGTTGGGAGAAATTCAGAGATCTCATGGTGGGGATTAAAGGAGACAGGAAGACAGGTGACAACAGCAGTGCATGCTGGAGGGGAGGAAGTGCATTTAAAAATAGTTGAGGTGGATGTAATTAAAGATACAGCGAGCACAGACGGAGGCAGGCAGGGAGCCTGCTATGGGAGTGATTTGTCAAAAGAGAGAATGATTTTCATTGGCTGCTCCACTCGTGAGCTCCATCTGGATGTCACATGACCTGCAGACATGGTGGCACTGGGAAGAGGAAACATACGGATGGAGGAACATGCAGTTCAAGAGGGAACAGCAGCAGCAGCAGCAGGACAAGAGATGTGCACACTGAACAGCCGCAGGACAACCGATGACTGTAAATACGGTGACAGAGAAGCAAAAAAGAACTGTGTATTGACAGATTTCGTTGCATATATTAATTGTTTTCAAGCTCAATTCGGAACAGACATTTAAGACATCAGATCTCAAACAACCACAGCAGAGACACATTTTGTAATTATCTAACAATGTTTAATGAACTTTTATTTAGTTAGATTAATTAGTTAACAGTATACAATTCAATTCACTGACACACTAGTGTCTTCACAAACATAAAATGGACTGTACAGCAGATGTACTGTATACTGTAGCACTTTAGTGCAGTGGGCAAAAACACATGTCAAGTTTTGAGAATGAGTATATATAAAGTGAGTGTAGTTAGACCCATGTTTACACAGGGGTGCCACTGTGTGTGTGTGTGTGTGTGTGTGTATGTGTGTATTTGTGCAGTGTAACAGTGGTGAAGGAGAGCTGGAAATGTATCGAGCAATTGTGTGGGGTTTTGTTATGTATGTGTGCATGGGTGTGTGTGTTTGTTTATGTTGTTCATGTAAAGACAGTCCAGTCATATCAAACATTTACGACGGGCAGTTGTGACGATCATCAACTTCCGTCTTCAGCGTGGTTCACAGCATCGGGGAAATCTTCCCTCCACTCCTTACGTCTGGTCGCTCACCTGGGACGCCTGCAGGGACAGTCAGCAGACACCACGGTGATTAACATGACAGCTTGCATCAAAATGAATAATTCCAGCTCTGCTTCCGAGATTCTGCTGCCAAAGCCCTGGTGCCAGATGCTACAGGACGGCCCCACAGGTCCCGTGTCCACGATGGAGCCCTTCGTGGAAGGACAGACTGCCATCGAGGGAGTGGCAGTACTGTGAGCAGTATCGGGGGTTACACGTTACATAGTACATACTGGTAAATTTTTTTGATGTAACGAGAAGGGCAATGTGAGTTTTGTGATAATCATTTCACCACAATTTTTGTGTATTGCCTTGTCCATTTTGTAGCCACAGAAAACAAAGAAAGAAAATCCCTGATGCATTTGCACTTTTTCTGATTCTCTCCTACTTCTTGGCAGGCAGTATGTGGCCTCTTGGGGATATGCAAGTGTGGTTGTGTTGTGTTGGTGCGCCCGTCAGCTAGCAAGATGGCCAGAGCAGAGAATGGGCAGCCGTTACCTTGTGGAGGTATTCGTATTATATTGAATTTGTGGAGGAAAGGGACAGAAGCATTACAGTGAAATGCAAAAGTGTGCCTGGTTGATGAGCCATAAGGCTGCGCAGCTACTACCGGTCAGGAACCCTCCATATCTGTCTACTGTCACGTAGCCTACAGCACGTACTTACACCTTTTTCGTTGCAGATGAATTGCAAAAAAAAGAGGTATGTTAAATATTGATAGAACTTTCTAGACTTTAATATGCACCCCTATACAGACTGATTTTACATAATCAAACATAAATCAGTTGTGGGACATTACGTCATTCCTGTTACTTTTCTCTATCAGCAATGCTGTTATGTAACTAGTTACTTTAAAAAGTAACTCTATCCAACACTGGCCATGAGGAGGTGTACTTTGTCTGTGGCTATGTTTATGTCAATGCTGCATGTCAAGTGCCACATGAATGTCAGGAATGTCATGAGATCAGGCTGAACTTGACTGATCCCGGCTTGAGAACCAAACCTGCAAAGACTCTTTGCTCTCTCTTACCTCTCACCAGTCGTAACGCGGACGGGTTTGAGGCTGACGGTGTCTGGGGGACTCGTGCCGATGGCCTGGTGGGGACGATGAGCTTGGAGGGGCAGTGAGGGCCAGCTGCTGTCCTCCCCGTCGATCTCGGCCATACTCCAACGCCCGGACATTCGGGTTACCGTATCTACCTGCCTCCCTCCTCCACTCCTCATCGAATGCATCAGCTTCACCTAATGGGGGGCGGTGGGCAGGTTATTAAGTGACACAAATAACACATCATCTCACTGCAGCGATGTCAAACCCCTGGGTAATTATATAACATTACTCCCTTGTTTCAAAGTGTTTTATTAACATGGAGTTAGCCAAGAACGTACCCTCATCAAGGTTAATAAAGTCTTGGCGTTCCTCGCGGTCTCCGGTGCGGCGATTTCGTGAACGCTCCATGATGTGTGCACGATCCCCAATGTGGTGACCGATGGCAAGGCGCTCCAGGCCACTCTCGCTGTCCCTCATGGACTGCCGTGTCTCACGGATCTGTGGTGTGAGGTGACAGCAGGTCAGTTCACTAAAACTTGCAGGATGTTCTGCACTCTGGATGAACTCAAGACTGAAATGTTTGTATGACAACTATGATATTTGTACTGTACATGATCTATTTATTGCCACTACAATTACAGCTGATTTCTTGTGTTAATGAGGCCAGAAGGAAACAGTCATGCCTCGACTAACAAAGCATGAAGGCCACATGTCCGGTAAGTTACTGGAGGTTGAGGAAAGTAAGTACGCGCTGTAATAAATAAAATAAAAAAAACAGCTAGTTATTCTCACCCCTCCAGGGCCGGTTCTTGTTTGACTGGTCTGCTGATAAACTTCGGGAGGCCCTGAGTCTGAAGAGGAGTAAGAGATCACTGTTGAAGAGGAAAACGTCTGACAGTTCGGTGAACCGGAGATTCTTTCCTAAAAGAACAAAAAAAAAAAAGAGTACAAATCAAAGACGTTCTGTTCACACACAGATTTCACTCGTGAGGGTAAATACTTTCTGCTAACTTGAAATTGTTTGACAGAACTCACCATGTTCCCCATTATTTCTCCCATCATGCCAAACATATCCATGAACCCTCCTCCACCCTGCAGAAATAAATCAAAGGAGAGCTTTTAGAGGTTTGTTTGATTATACATCAAGTCTAAACAGACTGAAACACCTCGAAAACAGCAGAGCTCATTGTCAGTTCGGTGCCACTGGGGTCATTCTTTGAGCTCTGCAACCACATTTTCAGAACAAAAAGTTGCATTCAACACACTTTTCATATGGCAAAGAAACCATTCATTTCATCTTAGCCTTGATTGACAAACACAGAACAAACGTGGTTGGTTGTTGGTCCAGTCATTCCTGGTAATGCTGTTAATCATTTTCTCAACTCATTGTCCATTTGCTTTTGGCCAAGGTGTATACCTGTTGACTGCCTTTCAGACAACACAGCTTTCTAACTTAGCTCTGCTAAGTAGTGTTGTTGTACTCGAGATCGGTCTCAATACTATTTTTCAAAACTCTTGGTCTGATCTAAGAATCGAAAACATTTTTCTTGGTCTTGTCTCTGTCTCAGAACAATAGGACTCTGGTCTGATTCAAGACCACAACTGCAGAGATATCGCTGTATTGAATAACTGCTTCACGACAGTTTGTATTGAAAGCTAAGAATTGCCAAGAAAACCTAATGCTTTCGCAAGATGTTTTATTGTGTTAGGTGGATGTCAAAGCACAGATGATGAGGGTTAAAATCAAAAAAGTTTAACTAATTCTTGCTCCTTCGTGATTCTATAAGTCTTGGTCTTGGTCTTGGTCTTGATGTCGGTACAGTCTGGTCTCGGTCACGACTGCGTCTCAACTTATGAAGTCTCGACTACAACACTGCTGCTAATTCACATGATAGTGTAAGTGTAATCAATTATCTAATATCAGGAGATACTTTTAAACATATCATTTCTATTTTTGCCGGTATCGAAGGAGGTCTTGAAATGAGCAACTCACCATTCCCATCATGCCAAATGGGGCCAGTGGACCAGCGGCCTGGAAGAAAATGTACTAATTAAACTCAAATTTAATTTAGCAAATGAGAATACCAAAATCAATGAGACACACAAAACACATGAAACAAAAAAACCAGAAACACTGACCGTTACCGGTCTGCGTGGTGCACGGGGTGCCTGTATCTGGGGGGCGAGGGCAAAGGGGTCCATGCCAAATGGTCCAAACATGGCCCTCATCTGCTGCCTGTGAGCTGCAAATGGATCCCTGGAAGAAACAACAGATTACACTGAAAATGCTGGTTGACCAGACTCACGTACAGAATGTCAGTGGAAGCTGAAAATACAGAGGGGGGGCTTGTAAAGTTGCGAGTAGGATGTGATGGATCATGCAACAAAGGGTGAATGTGTCCATGTTACAGATTACCTTGGAGTACTGAAAACTGGCATAGAGTCTAATCTTGTTTATCAATTCTTGTATCAGATTTGGCTTGAATGGCCAAGCATGTGTAAGGAAAATTAGGAACAAGAACTTCAGTGTCTGAAACAGACATTTATGCCACAGAAAATAATTGTGTCTACAGTATATAAAAAAAACTCCATGGTTGACAGTATATGACACAAGTCTGTACACAAGTCAGACGTTCTGTACAAAATACAAGTACTGCAGAGAAGCAATACAAGTAGTGCAGCGTAACATAAAATAAACATTGGTTAAAATATGTTTACATGCGTACACACATTATCAAACGCTAATGGATTTCAATCCTTATTGCACCATTTATAGATTGTATTTCATTGCCTAAATAGCTTTTATGACTGTGTTGTAATTTTATTGAGAATTTCTTTTTTACAAGGAAATACAGATTTTGTAAAACAAACATGTCTGTTTTTGTCAAAGTAAGACATCGAAACAAATATCACTTAAGAATCAGCGCCAAGACTCCAGTTCACTCTGGATATTAACAGTTGTTCAAGGTTTTTCAGAACCTTCATCTGCAGAGAACACGGTTCCCAAAGACCCAATGAAGCCAGAAACTGATGAGTTGTAATTCAAGTACTTCATCATATTTTATATTAGTCCGGTGTAAATGGTTTACA
>CAEMYA010000130.1:5015853-5031601 GCA_903131615.1 Diplodus sargus
AGACAGCAAATTCCAGAAACCTGGACCAAACATGAAAACGGAAGTCAGTCCTCTGACAAAGAGAAGCAACACTGCTGTGAAGTTAGCATCAGCGCTAACAACATTCACTTCCGGTTGCTATATTTTCCAAAATAAAGTATTTCCGTATAGGCTTCATTGAAATAATATAGTATATATTAATAGTAATTGTTCTAATATGATATACGCGACTCAAAAATAGTTAGGGATATTGGGATATTTAGTGTTAATTCTGTGACATATCTGAATTTTCATTTTGTGTTTTGTGAATTTTTTTGGTCAACAAAAATAATGCAACACATTTGACTTGTATTGCATACCCATGCACATGCATATATGCACCCACATCCCAATACCCCTAACTAATTTGGAGTAGCCGTAACTATAAATATAATAGGAGTAGATGATATTCAGCATTCTCCGATCATTGGTATAAGTGATTTTTCTGTCAGATTGCTGATTAAATAAACACATTTAAGAATGTGGCTCTGATGCAGCTTCCTCTAACACAATGTCCTGCTTACAGTGATATCTTATTGGTAAAATGTCACAATTTTAGCCAATAAAAACTGAATAATCTGAATCTGCACACTAACTAGTAACTACATTTCACAAATAAATGCAGTTGTGGAAGTATAAATAGCAGAAAATGGACATGCTCAAGTCAAGTACTTTAAATTGTACTTAAGAGCTGTACTTGGGTAAATTGTATTTAGGATTATTCCATCACTGGTTGTTTGACATTTTGACACAAAGACTATCATTTTGGCTGCAAATGAATATCTGTCCCTGTCTGTTTATTTTATAGAAGTTGAGTTTTAACCAACAGATGCCAAAAGAGTGGTATGCTATTAGATCTTTTTTCTATAGTAGACATTTTGACTAGGAAAAGCGTAGGTGACACTAAGTATGGCTCAGTGTACCCATGTGAGTGTGACAGTGAGCAGGCGGGCAACTGAATGCCACCATCATTAAACTGATCATTTACACCTGTGACACATCAAACTTCTTGAAGAACCGGATGGAATGATGGTATATGATATTGGTAATCACTCTTTACACAGATACGGTTTTGTGCACTTATATTGAAAATATATGTGAAATATAAAGTTTGCTTAGACCTGTATATGACAATAAAAGGATATTATCTACATGCTATTGTACAATGTCGGTTACACTATTAAGTACATTCTATAGTTTAGCAGTGTTATTTCACAAGAATTGTTAAATGAAATATTTGAAGATAAGAATATATAGGCAATAGATCAGTTGAAGTTAATTGAGAAAATCAGCAATAAATCAGTAATCAATATATGACAGATACACTCAGGCTGCTGTTTTGATGATAGGGACGTCATACATGTGAATATACTACTGAAGCATGAATGCATCAGTAACAATAATCCAACATTACATATAAACTCTAACATGGGCCTGTTTTTCTACATGATTGGCTCTTATTGGCTACACTTAATTTAAGATTTTAAACAGACAGCTAGATAGATAGATAGATAGATAGATAGATAGATAGATAGATAGATAGATAGATAGATAGATAGATAGATATCTGCTGTGTGCGGTTCTGTCCAGCAGGTAGCGGTGTTTCGATTCAATTGCATCGACCGTGGCTTTTTTGCTCTGCGCCTGCGCAAAAAGTAATTCGACCCTCAAACCCGGATGTAACCAACGCCTAACCTGTCTGAGGAAAAACGGTGAGTAGAGTTAGAAAAACATTCTCAAAACAACTCATTTAGTTTCATTAAGGTGCGGGACACGTGTAGCAGCGTCCCTCTGAATATGTACAGTTTCCACCGAGAGGAAAATCTTGTTCATTGTTTTATTTTTCAGTAAATTCGCGGTGTGTTAAAAGTTTCGTGGCCATCAGGTTAATTTAGTGTTGGCTAACATCGACCTGGTTAATGAAGTTGTAACAGTCATCACCACAGCATGAACGATTCGTTTATTGTGTCTGTCGTTTATAATATTGCGCTTTTCCTAGTTTATGTATGTATGTACGCAAACTGAGGTAACACTGCCAGTTGTCAGACTGCCTCTCTAAATCAATCTCAGCTAATACAATCACTTATTAACTAAAGCTACAATCAGGCTCAGCTACATCTGATGGTTTCATGTCGGTTGTCGCCTCCAAATGTAATGTTTCAGCACTTTTCAGCTCTCAGTTTGTCCGATGAACTGCTCATTTAGCGGAAGTGTGGGGCAGTATCCGCTTCTAAATTAGCTTCATTGGGCTAATAGGCCGTGGGGTTTTTTTCTCCTTTAACATCTCTGGTATGTAGCCTATGCGGAAGTGATTCACTATTATCAATAGTCTTTGGCATGCACATGTAATAACAAGTATAGCACGACTGATGTGAAGACTTCTTCTTTTATCTTCCACTGTCCTCGGTCACTGAGAACTCTTTTTACTTACCACCTAAAATAATATAAAATCGAAATACTAGAATTAAACAGGAGTATCTTTAAACTGTGTAAAGTTGTCAGCTAATTCAGAAATCATACTTATTAAACGATGATTTTTCCATTTCTAAGAAGGCTTAGTTACTAACCTGCAGACAAACTATTTATTTTACATTTGATATTAGCTCTGTCTGTGTGCTTTGATAAATACTGGTACAATTGGCTGGTCTTTCAATTGACAGCTCACGGAAATAAGATTTCAATCCTTCTTAAAGTCTTTTCTAAACACCACTAGTACCCCTACAACAGTAGTCCTATTGTCTCATTCACTCCGATTCTTTAATTTAAGGCTAAACTTTAAAAAAGAAAAAAAAGAAAAAAACACCTATGTAAAATGTAATACAGTTCAACAGCACATCAGACTAAATGTTATTAAATGACCATAAAGTTGAATCAAATTCCCAACAAACAAACAACAAAGTTTCAACAAAAACTGCACATTATGGTGAAGGTAGGATTTATTGTAGGATTGTTGTATTAGACCACATAATGTTATACAATCCTAAAACTGAAAAATACTTTATAATTTAAGCTGTCAAATAAATCCAGTATATACAAACATTATAATATTTAACATTTAAGGAACACTTAATGTTGCAGCTTGTCTAGGGGGAGCCATGTTAAGTAATTAATAGTCTATATATACAACAAAAGAATTAAGTCAATTTTGTAAGTGTTATTGGCCACGCACAATAACAAAAGAAAAAGTACTCTGCAAAAAAACAGGCAGCGTGAGTGTTATTTCATGTATTTATATATTTCTGTCAATTATCGGGCCGATATTCAGCATTCTTCTGAGTGTTGGTTTTGGTGATTCTTCTGTCCGACTGCTGATAAAATAAACTAATTCAAAAATGTGTTACTTCTTTGGCTGTGATGCAGCATCCTGTCCCACCCATGACAATATCTGATTGGTAACATGTCACAGTTCATAGCCTATAAACACTGAATAATCTATGCAAAGTAACTAGTAACTTTATAGATGATAAAGTAACCAAAAAGTACTAATACCTCAAAATTGTGTGTTGCACTTAACATTGCCTGGCCTGTTGATGTTAATATGTGGCCACGTTGCACATTGTTTCACTCGTATGTGAGGCCATATTGCATGTTTTTCTTTATGGAGATGATATTTAGACTTGTTGTGCATAACTTCCTCTCTCAGTTTGTGGCTAAATGTGTGGTATACTGTATTCGTCAAAACAGTCTTTCAAACTTTTGATGTTTCCTGTTTTCTCTTGGTCCCTGTAGATGCAGACTATAAAATGTGTAGTGGTAGGGGACGGTGCAGTAGGAAAGACCTGCTTACTGATCTCCTACACAACCAACAAATTCCCCTCTGAATATGTGCCTACGGTAAGAACATTTAGTATAGATCAAGTATTATTAAATAAGTGCTGTATGTTGAGGTAGAACCACGCTTTCCTTTTAACACTTCTTCATGACTGAAATAAAGTGCAATCACACAAGCTGCTTTTTGTTTTTGTCAACTTATTTGTCCTTTTTTTTCAAAGGTTTTTGACAACTATGCAGTGACAGTGATGATTGGGGGAGAGCCCTATACACTTGGCCTATTTGACACAGCAGGTAACACCAATGTCTATGCAAGTCTCTCTTTATATATCTAAATGGTGTCAATCTGAAACAAAAAGGAAAACATTTCTCTTGTGATCGCTGTTCTCAGGTCAGGAGGATTACGACCGGCTGCGTCCACTCAGCTATCCACAGACAGACGTATTCCTTGTATGTTTCTCCGTTGTCTCACCCTCATCGTTTGAAAACGTCAAAGAGAAGGTCAGTGTTGATAATTTTTTCATTGATTGTGGAGAAACATGACCTTTTGTTGTTAAATTTGCTGATGCATCATTTGTTTGAGACCCGTAGAAGTAGGATTCTTTTCATTATCAATTGTTCAGCAGATTATTATTTTTTTAATAATTCCTGATAATAATAATAATAATTCAGATTATTTTTAAACTATTTGATTAATTGTTCTGTATATAGAATTTAAGAAAGATAGGGAAAAATACCCTCTTAAATTTCGTTGTTCCTTTAATGGCGTCACATTAAAAGGATGAGGATTGTATTAAATGTACAATACAATACAGTACATACATTTTTTCATTCAGAAGTGTAAGTGATAACATTCAGACACTGAATGTGGCACTCCATTTCTCCCCTTCCATTGCATTCACGTTACAACACTGCTGTTGTTCAAATCTGCCCCCTCAAGTTTTTTGCAGTTTGTGCACTAGCTTATGTTGCTCATGCTAGCTAGTTAACATTAGGGCATTACAGTATTCTTACACAGAGATAAACAAAACAGTCATTTTGGACCTGACAAACATTTTAAAATGATCAATTCACATAATAAAGGTTTTGAGGAAAAGAGATCACCTCCCTTGAACAAGCTCCATTAATATTTTTTTTTATGTACATACAGTTTTCTGAAATTTGCAAAACGTTGATTTAAATGATGAACAATCTGATCAAAGAATAACAAGACTAGGAATGCGACCAGAAATTCCAGCTTTTTTCTTTTTTACACACTTTTTGAAGGAAGGAAGAAAATGTTGATTTAATCTTTATATAATATTTTTCCCAGTGGGTTCCTGAGATTTCTCACCACTGCCCACGCACACCCTTCCTGTTAGTGGGCACACAAGTGGACCTGCGGGAAGACAGCAACACGATCGAGAAGCTGGCAAAGAACAAACAGCGTCCCCTATATCCTGAGGCCGGAGAGAAGCTGGCTCGTGAGCTGAAGGCTGTCAAATATGTGGAGTGCTCTGCTCTGACACAGGTATGTGTGTTCCCGTTGTTGCATTATCATGACACTGTCGAACTGAAATCAGCAGAGTTAAATTTTTGCCCTGCCTCCTGTTTACTTTTCTTTTCAACCAGCGGGGGCTTAAGAACGTGTTTGACGAGGCCATCCTGGCGGCCTTGGAACCTCCTGAGACCAAAACCAAGAGAAAGTGCATTCTGCTATAGATGACCAACGACAGTGAGAGGTGTGACAGTATAAGAAATAGGCTGGGAGAATCAAAGCGTCAGAAAGATCAATGGCCATTATGAAAAAAGAGGACGAAGCAAAAGGTGAAGGGAGGTACAATGCCATTGAGACTTATCCTAATACAAGTGTACACTGATTGTGCCTTCAAAATAAACTTTGAAAGAGGCTGAGGAAGCAAAACTTCAGCTAGCAGTCAATGCAGCAAGTGTCACCTATCTCTTTTTCTGAAAGCTTTTAAAAATTGCAGTGTTCTCTCTACAATTACTCAGGTGGGGCCGGCCCCCCCTGCCTGTCTCTGTCGCTCCACTTAACACAGAAAAGAGATTATTTTGTTTAGTCGCCTTCGGCCTCCTCTGTGTTTGACCTTTTATGGCTTATTAGCGCTTTTAAAACCCACTGTTGGGATATAACAATGGGAAACACTTTGAACATTGAGGTTTTTTTATTAATGGACTTTGGTTAGTACATTTAAAGGGGCTTAATGTTAAGTGGTACTCCATTTGCTTTCTTTTCTGACCCTTTTGGATTGAATAATGAAAGCACAAGAGGTTTATCGTCACTCCAAACTAAGGCAAATGTCTGTAATGCTTCCTGTCTTTCAATTTCCTGAGACTTTTGCAGAGGCCAAGAGCATTTTCACCTTCAATTTCCCTTCTTCAGTTGACTCACAAATTTGTATTTTATTCTTCTTTTGTGTATATTGTATTAATTCTGTGACTCTGTTTTGGGAAATTTTGTTAGCAGTTATTCATTTTGAAACTTGAGTTTTTATTTTATCAAGATTTTTTTTTTATTGCTAAACAACCAACTTTGAGCGATGGATAATATAACAAATTAAGTTGTAATATTGTAATATTTTGAATAGATCTTAATCTTGATAGAGATTGAGATGATAACCTTTGCTAGTAAAATTCTGGGTGTTTGTAATGACAGGATATTTTTAATAAAAACAGTGTAATGACATGGTGAGCAGCCTTTGTTTTGTGTGTTTGAACCAGAATTCTACATGAACATCAAATCGTAAGAGAGATAAAAACCATGGTAAGGGTGTTGTTTGTTGTTTTTCCTATGAACAGACAGCTATGTTTACAAAGGTATTCCCATTTCCAGAATCTGACTATTTTGAAACCTTCGTCAGCAGACAGTCCTCTGTCTTGCCCTCTGCTGCATTTCAAGTCAATCGGTCAAAACATCAATCAATCTGTCTTTTACAGCATGCTTGCACAATGTTTTGTGTGTTAGGTTTTTTTTTGTTTTTTTTTTACTTTTTTGTATTCAGGGTCAGTTCACAGAGGCTCGGGCTCTTTTCCAGGAATGCCCTGATCACGTTCATACATGTACACATTCACACCTGGAAGCTGCTCGGTGCTACACAGTAGATCTGCTGGCCATTGAGCAGTTCCACTGAAGTGGCTGGGGTAAAGGGCCTTGCTCAAGGGCACCTCAGTGGTGGTTATGACAAAGAGGGAAGCGCGTCCTTTCACTTTCAACAACGGGACAACAAGCTAATGTGCGTCTTCTAGAGGTATCCTCCAGTAACGTGTACTATACAGCCAGTTGTGTGAACAACTACGTTCAAGACACAGTCGGTTGTTTACGCATATTAGTAGTTTATTGTAGTGCGCTTGCTTTTTTCCAACTTTTAGCCTCTTTCTTTCAGCTGACTGTTTTAACGTTATTAGCAACTTATTTAAGCTGCCCATAGTCTAAACATGCTGGTAGGCTGAGTTTAGTAAATCTCCGGCCTTCAACTGGCCAACAACATCAAAACATTGCTCCATACTGCCTCCAGTGGCCAAAAACTCCACAGTGACTCTTTAACTTTGCAGCTTGCCTATGTGGCTCAGTGAGAAATTTCACTCATGGCAATATTTTACACACATCTGGTCAAGAAAACAAACTCAAGAAACACATATGTTGGATAAAACTACTGTATTTATTAGATTTTTTGTGAACAGACCTAAAAGCACTGCTTGTACAGGAACTTACAGAAGAGTTTCACATGAAGGTGAGGGACAAAAAAAACACTGATGTAAGTAGAAGTTATTCTTGCTATTTAAGATGTTGCTGCTGGAGGCTGAAGTGAAGCAAAGACTCAGATATATAAATAAATAAACCAGAATAGAGAAGAAGACATAAATACAGTCAATGTTCAAAGACCTGCTAGTCTATGACACAACATGAATAGTTTGCATAAAATCAAAATAGTGCTGCTGTGTTTCCCTGTTAGTTCTGGTTACGTTCAGCTTTAAAAGCTTTGTCAGTTCAATGTGAGACTAACTGTTGAGTGTGCTCGTGTGTGTTTGTGTACATGCCCACCTGTCGGTCTCTGAGGGTGATCTTTGTTTCTACCTTTCTCTCACTGTTGTTGAAAATGCTCTCAGCCGGACTTTAAAGTGATGTGGAGCTAAAGGTGTGAAGTAATTACTGTAAAAAATAATTGTTCTTATGTCGCGTTTGTGTCTGTCTAGTGGTTTGTTCAGGTCTTTCTGCTCAGGCGGTTTGGTCTCGTCTGGGTCCTCTCAGACTCTGCAGGTGTGAATGGTGACTGTGTTCTTGCACTGCTGGCAGCGGACCGAGCAGCACCAGGAAAACTTACAGGAGCAGCGCTGCACCACCTCGGCCCGGCCCGCTCTGTACCCCGGCCCGCAGCACACCAGCTCACAGCCGTCTGGTGCCAGCCGGGAGGTTCCTGGGTTTGTTTCAGGAGAGAGAGCAAACGTCAGGTTCAGTATTTAATTTTTTTAAATAATGTGTTGGATTTCTGGTGAGATGGTCTTGCTCTTACCGTTACATCTCCTACCAGCAGTCCCGGGGATACCGTTGTCAGGGTCAAGGTGGCAGAAATCCGGGGAGGGCGCAAGGTACAGAAGGTCTCTGGCAGCAGGAGGTTTGACCTGGGGGTCACGGGGGAGCAGGGCTGTCCTGGATCCTATGCGGGTCAGGCGAACCTAAAAGGAGGAGGTGTTGAGAGAGTTAGAGACACTGAGTGACTCCATAGTTTCACAGGAGGCGGTTGTGTACTCTGATACCTCTGTGGCTCCATCAAAGCGTTCCTTGAGCACGACGCCAACACGCCTGAAAGGAGGCATGACCTTCCAGCAGGTCCTCAACTCACAGGAGCCAGAGACGCCATGACACTTACACTCCACCTGCATGTTGTGGAGGATGGCCTGAGGATGAGAGGATAGTGAGTATAATTGTGGCTGGGGGGGTTTTAGGTATCTCCCAAAAACAAGACCACATTACCCCAATCCCTCTTCATTTGTTGCCACTTTTAGAATTGATTTTACGATTATTGTGCCTAGTTTTCAAGCCCTGCATGAGTCAGGCCCCAGATATATTTATAAGTAACCTCAGGCCCTCAGCTGTGTCCTCCCTGTCCATTCCTAAGTCCTGCCTTGTCACGAAATGTGACCTTTGCAGTAAAGTCCCCTCGCTTATGGACTCCCTATCTGAGGATCTACGGCGAGTAATTTCAGTGTCTTGTTTTTATATAAAAGCCTTTTTATAGTGTACATTTCATTATTTGTTTTAATGACTTATGTACTTTTGCTATTTTTGCTATAACCATTTACTAGTTTGCTTTATACTTCTTTCTTTTCATTTCTGTGTAAATAGTACATTAGTGTGCCTTTTATCATTATCATTAAAAGGGAATCAGATGGCACCGTTGGAAATGAACTGAGATGCTGTCAAACACCCCTTTTCCACCAACATACTCGTGGCCTGCACACCTGAATTTCGACCAAAAATCTATTGTTTAGGAACCCAGAAATGTGGGTGGAATTTAAATGTGTCAAGACAATGCACTTTTTCATTTATTTCTTCTCCGCTGTGTTTATTAGTTTCCATAAGTGTAAAAAAGAAAAAAAAAAAGTACAGGAAACAAACAATGCATGTTTTGAATCTAAGAACTAGGTGGTCAATTCTATTATCACATATTCGATCTGCTTCAATAGCCGATAACTTGGTGGTTAGCAGACATAACTAATGAATGGGCAAATACGCCTACTAATAAAATGATCGTAGGACCAGAACGAGGTTCTTTAAGTGCGGCATACATCCCACAGACTGCCAGTTAAATAGGTCTCTTCTACAAGAAGACAATAGAGTGGAAGCGCTGCTATTTCTGGTGATCACGTACAAGTGATCTTTGTAAACTCCTGGTCTACATATTCCATCTCGTGAGGTGCTTATGCATGGGTTAAATATAATCTTGGTGAAACAAAAAACATGCAAGTCTCCCTCAAAAGCTTTCCAAGGCACACTGTCGGATTCATGTCAAATTAAAATGCGTCGGTCTGTTCTACATGTTGTTGTGAATTGTGTAACGCCCTCCACTGATGACGCATCCTTTGACAACAATGGCTGTGCTCAAAAGTGGTGGGAACGTGGGCCGGCCCACTAGATAGCACCGAGGTTTCCGAGAGCTTTGAACAGAGCTGGTTCGAGAACATTTGTTCACGGAGTGCTACCACCAACCTTTCGACCAGCCTCGTTGTTATGGAGGTTCATGAGTGGTCGCCCCGCCGACAGCCCTTTGGCACGTTCTGGTTCATCCACAAATGTTTGGGAGAAAGCCACGCCATAGGACAGGTTGTCACTGCACCCTGACCACTGGAAACCTTTGGAGAGAGAGAGATAGAGTGTGGAGGGAAGATCATCGCACCCTTAAAAACAAATGTAAATTTACATTTAAAACTGAAAAAGATGGATTCTAGCTCAGCTCAGGTGTAGTACCTGTGATAGCCTATGGGGAAAATGCATGTTGTGATATCACTTCGGGGATATGGACGTCAGAGCGTCGTGGTTTAAAGTTTTAAAACGACAGAAAACAGTGTAGCGGCAGTGTTTGGGGTCTCTGTGTGACTCAGTGTGGATTTATCTGTTACATTTTCATGCAAGCTCACCCTCGGGGCTGACCCCCCTGACCTTCCTGTCACAGCCACACCTCTCCAGCTCCCCGCGGGTGCAGGCCCGGGTCACAGCCACTGCCACGGCTGCTGAGGACAGAGCATGCACGAAGGCCGCCTCACGAGTCCCTGAATCCGAAATAGAGATGCAGAAAATTCGTATTCTGTAGTGCCCGTGAGAGTTGCCAAATGTGTGGTAATTCTCCATGACACATTTTCAATTTACCTTGGTTCATGACTCTGCCAAATACATTGATCCCACGTGGGGTGGTGGAACAATTCCAGCGGCGATTCCTGAACTGGTGCTGGCACTGAGTTAGACAGTAACATGCAAAGCAGTGAGATTGGGAGCTCTCATGTAAAATTCATCAGGCCCAACACACGGTAATAATGCTGATAATGATAGCGTCTGGAAACTAGTCTGGGCTTCGAGGCAAACATAGGTCATGACCCTGAGACTTAGTGCCCTCTGACCATACCTCTTCTATGACCATCTCGGCTGCCTTGCGTACTGACTCCATGACCTCCCCTCGCGCCCTGCACACCCCCACCTGCCCTGGGGTCAGCCCCCTCAGCCGCGCACATGGGGCAGCACCAGACACGGGCCTGGAGCGAGGCAGCCTCGCCAGGGAGCTGGGACACAGACGGTGGGGAGCGTTACAGTGACTCAAAGCGGGTTCGAAAGGGGAAATTATTGGGCAAGGGGAGGGGGGCAAAAAAAGAGGGGATGAATAATGAAGGAAAGGGGGAGGGAGTGAAAGAGGAAGAGAAAAGGGGGCACAAAAAGGATGAAGAGGTAACGACCGGGCAGAGTTTTAGAGAGGATGGAAACAAGAGGAAGACCGGGCAAAGAAGACAGAGCAGGCAGAGAGAAAGAAAAGAGAAAAGGTCACTAGGAGTGAGACAAAGGAAGCGAGGGGAGTGACTGAAAGAGATTTAGAGACATGTCACCATCTTTTAAAAGTTATAGCTTGACAAACAAACTCCCTCTTTCTCCTCCTCCCTCGCACGCTAGACTTACAGCCAGTTGGTTGCCATGGTGGGGTGGGTTGCCCATAGCAGCAGGAGGAGGAGTGGTGCCGTGAGATTGACAGTGGAGACAGTTGGCATCAGACTGTCCGTCTGTCTGTCCGTCTCCGTGCGTCAGGATGGGTCTTTGGACAGCACGCTGCCCGTCTCCACAGCTAAACAGATCTGTGTGTCTGTCTGCCTGCGTATCTATCTGCCTGTCTGTGTTTCTGTTGTTGTTTTGGTTTCTGTTTGTAGCCCAGAGTCTGGGGATGATCCCCGCATATCTGTTGAAATGAAAAAGATAACAGGTCAGTGACTGCATATCATCCCCCCTTTTTTTTACAGATCATTTTTCAACAATTTCTGTTTTGTTTTGCAATAGTAACACTGCTTCTTACCAGTTCATAGTCCTGTGATATCCAGCTCTCCTTCTTTTCGATACCGAGTTGATCGAATTGAAATTTAATCCCAATTTCCTTCAATAAAGTTGCTCATCAGTTTTCGTCCCTTGTGCTGCCAGTGACAGCAAAAAGCATGCTCGCGGGAACGTTTTCACAAGATGCAAACAGAACTCATCCTTCCAACACATAAATAACTCCACGTCCCAAATTAATTGAACTTACTACCACCCAAAAAAAGGCAGAACTTTAAATCCAGAAGTGCTAGTAAAATAAAAAAAAGTAAAACAGCCTTGTGTCAGCAAGCGCTCAGATTCGTTCCTGACAAAACAAGCGTGTCCATTCCAGGTTGAAACAGCGAGAATGAGTGAGAGCAGTGAGATGGGAGTGATGGGTTATAAAGGAGGTAGAGAATGAGGGTGGGAGAGAGAGGACAGGCGTGATCCAGGGTGTGGAGTGATGCCGAGGGAGGGGAGGAGGAGGCTTTGGGAAGGATAATAGTTGCACTAAGTAAGTATTAAGAGTGCAAGTATGCTTTTTATTGCGTTTGTTTGGGTTGAGACCTCAAAACTGAGCCAAAAGTTTAAGATCATTTAAATGATTATCACAAATACATGTTTTCTGTTTTTTTTTTTTTTTAATCCTTGCATGTTAATGTAGGTGCTGAAAAACACTAAATGACAACACAAACTGTAGCCTTTTCTTGCCTCGTGAATATTGATCCATCAGATGCCCTGCAGAATCACCACGTCCAGAACAATGACACAGCACTTCTGTTACCGCGTATATGTATATGCATGTGAGTGTCTTACCTAATGTTTAATTTTCCCAAACTTTGTTGCTCATTTTACGAGTTTCCCCCCCATCCTCCCCTTCCTCTATTCCCCCCGCATTTGCCCTCTCGTTCTCCCTCTCTCCCACTCCCTGTATTGTCTTAGAAGAAGGGGTGACATTTAGACAAGGGGAAGAAAACACACTGCCGACAAATATTGGAACTGGGGCAAATAAATCACGAGATAGGAGGGGAAGGAGGGCATGAGGAGAGAGAGTTACACTGGGGTTAGGAAGAAAGCGGTAAAGAATAACAAAGCAGGTTTGTGACATATGACAAAATGACTGACATTAGGTGTATGGGTTTAATAGTCGACAGGGGAAGCTAAATTCATGTTTTATACATTTATGTTAGCACTGAGGAACACACGGAATAAGATGTATTCTAAATTGCATTATTAATCTTTAATTATTGAAGATAATTTGCACTGTGTATAGTTATTAAACTTGGTAGTTTTCCCTCCTTTTGTCTCTTTCTGTTTAACCAGTGATGTAACGTTACAGAGAATCTCTCACACTTCTACGAATAGGATGTAACTGCAAGGACAAGGCTGGACTATTACACCAGCATGCATTACCCATATATATTTTCAATTTGTAGATAAAAGTCTTGTTGCAGCTCTACTTTCAATTTTTGTTCATTTTTATTTCATTTAGCTGTATGAGTTGTAGCCGAAAAGAGCTTGAATTGTCTTTTATTACACAGGAGAGTTGATATAATCCCAATTATATGCTGATTTTGAAGGGGTTTTTTTTATTGTGCAATAGACTTCTACCCAGTCATGAATTGTAACCCATTATTTTTTCCTTCCTTTGCCCCCCAAAATTGAAAAAGGATCCTTATCCTCCATAAAAAAACATAGGCTTATACAGAGTGTCTTATTTCAGCTTTTTTTTATTGTTTTGAAGCAATATACCAATAAATAAATACATTTATAATTTAAAACATTTAAATATGTGTTTTAATTGAAGCGTTGCTGCACTGAATCAAACATTTAACCACAGTCGGAGGCTTAACCCAGATGGCAGTGCTGCTTCTCTGCTAGCTAAACTCAGCTTATTAGCCTCTTAGTAAGCTATGTAATTTGTTTTTATTTACCCCTATTATTATGATATTTAGGCTCATTTATGTGGTATAACAAACTAATTTAGGGGCCTATTAAGATATTTTACACCAGACAGGCAGGTAAAAGTAGTTCAGTTAGCTCGAACTTAAGTGTTTGCTGCATCTATCTTAGCAGCGAGTTTTAAATATCCAGTAGGCACTCACTGCGGTAAAATACCACACATTTGTTAAGTCTTATTTCAGCTTTCTTTTCCATTTGAACTAATTAACTAATACATTAAATTAATTTATTATTTGAAACATTTAAATATATTTAAATTGTAGCTTAACCATATCATATAAAATAAATTCCACTCTGTGATTGCTACTTAAATTAAGCTAGCTAGCTTTTGGCAAGCTAGCTTGTCTATTTTTTAAAAACTATATTATGATGATATTTAGACTCATTTATTGAGTACAAAAAACTCAGTAAGTGACCTACTAAGATCTCCAGCATCAACATTTTTTTATCATGAGACATGTAGGTAAAAGTGGGTAAATTAGGTTTAGCTTCAGGGCTTTCAGGCAAGGTTTACCTATCCAGTAGGCAGTCACTGCAGTAAAAACCACCACATGCTGTGTCATATTTTGCAACAATTATGTATTTCTATGGCATTCATCACTTTGACACATATATTTGATTCCTCTGTCTTTTGGCTCTGTTTTAGGCCTAGGCTTTGTTGTAGTATTTTACGGGTTTGTGTTTAGTTTCTCCTGTGTTTGGCGTTGGCTGATGAAGATGGGAGCTCACAGACATTTCTTAAATCCTGGAGACCATTAAAGTAAAAAAGGTTGCGCTACAGCCCTGTCTCACCTGATGAAACTTATTTACTGCTCTTAAGGGCTCAGTTGTTGAATCAGATGAGTCAATGCAGCACTGGAACCAAACATTTGCAGACTCTGTCGCAGTCCCTTTCCAGGATTAGGTGGCCCATTTACCTGAACCCTCTGATACCCAGCTCCTGAGTAAATGGTCACCCCATCCACACATCCTCCCTCTCTTACACACACTTTCCACTGTCTATATCTGCAAAGACAGGTTTCTTGTAGGCCCCCTTCCCTCCTTTTTTTTGTCCTCCTCATGTCGTATTCCTCCTTTGTGTCCCCTGTTTCTCCAAGTGACGTCTTCCGCTGTCTCCCACAGCAACGCCATGGTGATGAGCTGGCCACTGTCATGTCCGGCGCCTCTGTTATGCTCATCCCTTCACCCCTCTCTCGTAAATAACTTGCCCTCCTTTTTTTTTTTTTATCTTTATCTTTCCCCCGTTTTGTGGACATTTTATCATGCTGAAATGGTCCAGTACTGATTGACTGTAGCCAGGTTGCAGAGCCTAAAGAGACGCTTGTTAAAGCTTCAGCATGACATATATGCTGAGATGACTTGCATTCCCTTTGTTGTAGTCGGAGGAAGTGGCAGACTTAGAGAGAGCCGGCTGTGAGGTGGGGCAACTCTTAACTAATCTGCATCCACTGATGCTTACCATGGGAAAGATGATGGGCCTCATTCAGAGATGGTCGCCTCAGGGTGACTCTGGACTTCGTGAACATATTTCCGCCCAAGGTCACTGTGAGAGAGAAATGTGACCCGCCACCACCTTTTGCTCTCGCCCCTTCATTTGCTTTGTTACTTCTCCGCACTTGACGACTACCTGCCTCAGCAGCCTGAGCGCGGATGAAAAAAATGGTAGCAGGCAGAAACATGACTGCTGTGCATGAGCACGCTCGCATTGCTCAGGCATCTCTGCCAACAAAGGGCTGCATGCACTGCTGTGTATGAATGTGTGCGGAGCGTGTGCATGAATATTATGGGATGGCGGGCGGTGGTGTTGTCAGGCAGGGAAGTGGGGGTGGCAGAGTGGGAGGTGAGCTGTGTGCACATGGGGGGAGGGGGCAGAGGGAATGGACGACCCATGAATATTATGGAATGGTGGTGTGGTGGTGTTGGGTGGTAGTGGTGGTGATGGCGCTGGGGGGG
>CAEMYA010000130.1:5040523-5086177 GCA_903131615.1 Diplodus sargus
AAGGTGATTTTAATTTTTTTTATGCTCTCTTTGTCCTCTGCTGCCCCCCCCCCACCCTATTGCTCATGTTCTCGTCTATCCTCTCCTATTCCACACCACACGTCTCCCCCCCTCCCCCCATCCCCCATTTCCTCCTCTTGTCCCTCCCCTCCCATTCCCTCTACTATTGCTCCACACGGCAACATGCACACGCACGCAATGCACCCCCGCGCCCCCCCTCCTGGCGCTCTTGAAAATAACCCCACACCCCTCCCTTTTTTTCCTTTCACTCTGTTCCGCATACCTTCCCTGCCTGTCTACCCCCCCCCGCCTTCCTCCCCCTCACACACTCACACCACCTCCCTCCATCTGAAATTCTGCCACCAGGAGAAGGAGGGGATTCAGTGGGAGGCCAGGGATGAGCTCTCTGAGGCCGAAGGGGAAGATGAGGAAGACAGGAGGGATGAAGGAGTGGAGGAAGAAGATGACCACCACATTGAGTTCTGCCGGGTGTGCAAGGATGGAGGGGAGCTGCTATGCTGTGACACTTGCCCCTCCTCCTACCACATCCACTGCCTCAACCCTCCTCTCCCTGAAATCCCCAATGGAGAATGGATCTGCCCCCGCTGCAAGGTGAGTGATGTGCACCATTGCACACAAGTCTGCGCATGCATGTGCTCATGTGGGTGTGTGTGTGGGGATGCAGATTCCATCTTGTGCACGCCCACAGTATTTAAGAGAAACCATTGCAGCTTTTTAGTTTTGATCTGCTCGTTTATCATGTCCTACAATTGGTAATTTTCCAACAAAATGTTTTTTTATTAGACAAGTATTTTTGCTAATTAACAAGCATCATATCCTCAATTATTTCCTCTCCTACTTCATGACAGTGTCCACCGATGAAGGGCAAAGTCCAGAAGGTTTTAACATGGAGGTGGGGGGAGCCACCAGCCCCAACGCCTGTCCCACGGCCTGCTGACCTCTCTGCTGATGCTCCTGATCCCCCTCCGCTGGCAGGCCGCAGGGAGAGGGAGTTCTTTGTCAAATGGTGTAATATGTCCTACTGGCACTGCTCCTGGGTGCTGGAGCTACAGGTACCAAACACTCTCAACATGTAGTTGAGAATATGGATTTTTCTTTGCACTTTCCTCACATAGACGCACACAAACCTAATGGTCCTTTCTTTATCTCCCTGCTGCTCGTCCTCAGCTGGAACTGAACTGCCAGGTGATGTTCCGCAATTACCAGAGAAAGACTGACATGGACGAACCGCCGCCTGTGGATTTTGGTGGTGAGGGTGATGAAAACAAAAGCACCAAGAGGAAGAATAAGGATCCTCTCTTTATCCACATGGAGGAGGAGTTTTACCGTTATGGAGTCAAGATGGAGTGGCTGATGATCCATCGCATCCTCAACCACAGGTAGGACAAGTATAATCTCATTAGAAATACACATACCATCTTTAAAAAGTAGCCTACTGGTAGATTTAGATTTAGATACACTCTCTAAGAAAAAGTAGTTACAATGAAGACAACCTTTTTCTTATTATCTATACATGTTCACACCTGGAGAGCTAATACAGTAAGCTTGCTTTATTCTAACTCCATCTTTCCTGTCTGTTTTTTTCTTTTTATGTCAGTGTTGATAAAAAGAACAACGTACATTACTTGATCAAATGGAGAGATCTGGCTTATGACCAGTCAACCTGGGAGAGCGAGGAGATGGACATCCCAGAATTTGACACATACAAACAGACATATTGGAATCACAGGTAAGGAGAGATTTACAAAAGGCCAGATAGTTATTCTGTTGTGGTATGGGCTGAAAGTATGTTTTATCTCACATACTGCCATTGTCTTTCAGGGAGTTGATGGTGGGTGATGAGGGCAGACCTGGTAAGAAGATAAAGAAGGCAGTCAAAGTGAAGAAGGCAGAGCGACCACCTGCAAATCCAGTTGTAGATGTAAGTATTTTGAAGCTATGAACAAAATATAAGTTAATGGTTTATTTATGATAACAGGAAGCATCACAGTCAAGCACTTTCACTTGGCAGAATAAAAGAAGCTTGAATCAGGATGGATGTCAAATTGATATTGTTCTGTCTTCCTTCCAGCCCACCATGAAGTTTGATCGGCAGCCTGACTACCTGGACAGCACAGGAGGCACTCTGCATCCTTACCAGCTGGAGGGGTTGAACTGGCTGAGGTTTTCTTGGGCTCAGGCCACAGACACAATCCTGGCTGATGAGATGGGTTTAGGCAAGACTGTGCAGACGGCTGTCTTCCTCTACTCATTGTACAAGGAGGTAAGAATTATAATCTTCAAATTAGCATTTTCTTTGTAATTTATAAGTTTAAAGATTACTTTAAGCCTACTTATGCAAAAATATTAAATATAAAATGTTCAGGAAGTTCCTGATTCATGTTTGTCCAATCTGTCCTCCCCTGTCAATCCATGGTAGTGGGTGGGTTTTCAGACATGTGACACACAGTAACACTGTCCAATAAAGGGGATGAGCTCCAAGTAATGAACTCTGTCCTAAAGGCAGGGCAAGACAATTACGGTTGTTTACATAATTTGAATTTTTGCTGAATAAACTGTGGCTGTGGCTCAGGAGATAGGAACAGCACCTGTAAAACTCTTTGGATAAATGCAGCTATATGAATAACTTCTTCACATGACTTTTTCTTTCACTCTTACAGGGTCACTCCAAGGGTCCATTCCTGGTTAGCGCCCCCCTGTCCACCATCATTAACTGGGAGAGAGAGTTTGAGATGTGGGCCCCTGACATGTACGTGGTGACCTACGTAGGGGACAAAGACAGCAGGGCTGTCATCAGAGAGAATGAGTTCTCCTTTGAGGGAAATGCCATCCGAGGCGGGAAAAAAGCATCCAAGATGAAGGTAAGGAAGAGGTAGAGAAAAGAGCAGCGTGTTCAGGAGTGTTGAAAACAATTATTCAAGCTCTTTTAGAGGAAATAAGGTTGAAAAGCATAGTCAGTTTGAATCAGTGATCTGTAAACTAACGCTTTATTTTTTTCAGTATAGAATTGATAGCTACATTGCTGCCGAATTATATAGAAGTTTAACTAACAATTTTAGTTTGTGGTGCTAGTTCCTTGCAGCCCTAGTAATAGTTTTTGCTTTACTAGTGTCCTCTTTCTCTGTGCTTTACAGAAAGACTCAACAGTCAAGTTCCACGTCCTGCTGACATCCTATGAGTTAATTACCATTGACCAGGCTGTGCTGGGCTCCATCGAGTGGGCCTGTCTGGTTGTTGACGAGGCTCACAGACTCAAAAACAACCAGTCCAAGGTGAGAACGTGTAGTACTTTAGTAGACATGTTTGTTTGGATGCAGCATCTATTCTGCAAAGTAACTAAAGTCATCAAATAAATGTTGTGTAAAAATAGGGTAAAAAGCAGGTGATGGAAAGTCAAACCACCTCAAAATTGTACTTAAGTACAGTACCTGAGTAAATGTATTTAGTTACATTCGATCTCTGGCTATAATGCTAACTGCTATAATGCTAACTGCTCTGTGCTGTCATGTTTTTGTCATTAAGTATGGTGCCTCTCCTTTCTCCCTCCCTGTTATTAGTTCTTCCGAGTGTTGAACAACTACCCGCTGCAACACAAGCTGCTGCTCACTGGCACTCCTCTTCAGAACAACCTGGAGGAGCTCTTCCATTTGCTGAACTTCCTGACCCCAGAGAGATTCAAGTTAGTAGCCTGATATGCAGCTATATTGCAGATGCAATGAAAACACCCACGCCTCTCCTATGTTTATGTATTTTTTTCCTTTTCCTTTTTTTTCTCTCTGCAGCAACCTGGAAGGATTTCTGGAGGAGTTTGCAGACATTGCCAAAGAGGACCAGATCAAGAAGCTCCATGATATGCTGGGACCACACATGCTCAGGAGGCTGAAGGCTGATGTTTTCAAACACATGCCTTCAAAGACTGAGCTCATCGTTAGAGTGGAGCTGAGCCCCATGCAGAAGTAAGCCAAGAGACTATGTGTAGAAATATAGTTATAGTCGCTAATGTATGCACACATGAAGGTTAATGAAGGCGACATATTGAAAATGATTGGTGTTTTCCCACTGGCACTTTTGGCTGCACTGAGGCAAACCAAGCCACAATGATTCGTATTTCCATTACCAGTTTAGTACTTTAGTTGAACCAAGCCACACCTGGGATGGACTTACCCTGTAGTAGGGCCTCCAGGCAGTCCGCAGAGATGTCCACCCGGTGACCACTACATTTTCTTCCTCAAACAAGCCTGTGTTGCTAGACTTAACTCATGTCTGTGCAGGGAATCTGAGGGAAAGGTTGCTTTCAGTTTAGTTTAGTTTATCTCCAGTGTCTCTGTTCGTACTGTTAATTCACATTTGCTATTCAGCTGTATCAGGGGTCATGATAAGTTACTGCTGGTAAAAAAAACTACAATTTCCTGATATTGCCGATTAATAATTAAAGCTTTTAAATAATGAGACAACGGAGGAGTTTTATTGTAAAGAATTTGTAGGAAATTAAACTTGTTTGCCACTGAATTATAGGAGCTTTATCACGCTTTTTCGATAGTGCTGCAGGGAGGAAGAGTGTTTACGGCCGATCCCCTGACCACTACACAACCCAAGCATGTCATCAGTTAAAGATACACCTTCAAGTAGGGAGCCCTGTCCTAATGAAAATGCAAATCCCGGGCTGATGAGCCAAGTGAAACCAAGTAGAGCCAGGCCGACAGATCTAATAAAAAAACACTATATGGGTTGGCCTCATTAATTTTTAAAATGTCTAGATCGTGTAGGGTTTAAAGTTTTCTTTTCTTGTTATTATTTGACATTGTGTCTTTGTTCTAACCCAGGAAATACTACAAGTTCATCCTGACTCGTAACTTTGAGGCCCTGAACACTCGTGGAGGAGGAAACCAAGTCTCTCTGCTAAACGTGGTGATGGACCTGAAAAAATGCTGCAATCATCCCTACCTCTTTCCTGCAGCTGCCACAGTAAGATTCAAGTCTTTTTCACACAATTATATATAAAAACATAGTTTATTGTGTTCTGTTATCACACTGAACTATGTGTGCATATTAAAAAAGTTTCTCTTGATTGTAGGAAGCGCCGAAACTTCCAAATGGCATGTATGAGGGCAATGCTCTGACCAAGTCTTCAGGAAAACTGACGCTGCTGCAGAAGATGATGAGGAAGCTGAAGGAAGGGGGCCACAGGGTTCTGGTCTTCTCTCAGATGACCAAAATGCTTGACCTTCTAGAGGACTTCCTGGAGAACGAAGGATACAAATATGAGAGAATTGATGGAGGAGTCACTGGCAACTTGAGACAGGAAGCCATTGATCGCTTTAATGGTGAGACATAGACGTAGACTGTTTGTGGAGCCTAAATCAGCTTTTATGGTGTCTTGTCAGTGTTCTGACTTTCTGTCTCCTTTTCAGCTCCCGGTGCTCCTCAGTTTGCTTTCCTCCTCTCTACCAGAGCTGGCGGTTTGGGCATCAATCTCGCCTCCGCTGACACCGTCATCATCTACGACTCTGACTGGAACCCCCACAATGACATCCAAGTATATAAGCTCTACATCTGACATCCACGGCAGAATGTTTGTTTATGATAGTATGATATTTTGATGTCTGTTTCTTGCTTGTTCTTTCTAGGCGTTCAGCAGAGCTCACAGAATTGGCCAGAACAGGAAAGTGATGATTTATCGCTTCGTTACCAAAGCCTCTGTGGAGGAGAGGATCACACAGGTCTGTGAGACGGAACACTGCAAGAGATGACACACAGACCATGATGGGATTCTGTGATCAACTGCTCACCGGTTGTTTGTCCTCCCTTTACCAGGTGGCGAAGAAGAAGATGATGCTCACCCATCTGGTGGTGCGTCCTGGTCTGGGCTCCAAGACTGGCTCCATGTCCAAACAGGAGCTTGATGACATCCTCAAGTTTGGAACTGAAGAGCTGTTCAAGGATGAACTTGGAGAAGGTGAGTCAACTTTAACCACATGAATCTATCAGAGGTCATTCATGAATCAGATCTGGGCAAAATCACATTGATATTGGCAAAAACGAGCAAAATCCGATTTTGAGCCATTGCTTGTTTTAAAAACATTGTGATCTAGTGTCACATCAGTCATAATCCATAGCTTGCTTCAGCCTATTACATTTCATTGTTTGCTTGTTTTTCTGAAAAAAGAAAAGAAAAGCCATTAGTGTAAATCTGTTATTGTTGTCTGACAACCTAAATTGGATAGGTTTTCGATAATGTAAATATACTTTAATGCACATTGTTATGTTTGGGAAAGAAGCAGCACTCTAACACTAGTTTGATTTCATAGTTTGATTTGAGGGATTGAGGGTGAACACGGGGAGTGAAAGAGAATTTCATCACTGGAATATCTGATGTCTGATTTCTTCTTCCTTTATTTATATTTTACTTATTGTTCTTTTAGGGGACAACAAGGAGGATGACAGCAGTGTGATCCACTACGATGACCATGCCATTGACCGTTTGCTGGACAGGAACCAGGATGCCACAGATGACACTGAGCTCCAGAGCATGAACGAGTACCTCAGCTCGTTTAAAGTGGCCCAGTATGTGGTCAAAGATGAAGACGACGAGGTATGAGCTTCCCTACAAAGTATGTGTGTGAGAATATATTGTTGCACATGATTTTTTCAACTTTTTTATAACCATGAACAAGATGTCTCTCAAAAAATGTCCTGAAATGAATGTATTTTAGCTTTTAGTGCAGCGTCAGACAGAGACCAAACTTTAACCTAGATCTAGCTATTCCTAGCTAAATCCACAGGCTGTGTGTGCATTCTCAACATGTACATCATATTAATCGCTCTTGGCCTTTTTTTGAGGAGGAGGAGGTGGAGAGGGAGGTGATCAAGCAGGAGGAAAGTGTTGATCCTGATTACTGGGAGAAACTTCTCCGTCACCACTATGAGCAACAGCAAGAGGATCTCGCCCGAAATCTGGGCAAAGGCAAACGAACTCGAAAGCCAGTCAACTACAATGACGGCTCCCAGGAGGAACGAGGTATTAGACAGGGTACAGAACAATATATAAAGCAACCTCTTCTTGTGTGTGCGTGCTGTGCAGTGCTGTTGTGTTTGTGTGGTGTTTGTTGGTGTAAAATCGTAGGAGAGCCACTTAGTGCATGGCATGAAGTTTTGTTTTGTGCCTTATGAGAGGGCAGTTTAGATTTATTTACTTTCTCAGACCATGCATGTTTAACAGCGTAAATCGAGGCAGTCACAGAAAGGAACATTATAAAGTTGTCTGGGTAAATAATATTTCTTCAGAATCTCTTCAGATCTAATGTGAGAAGAACTGCCTCGATTTCTCTGCGGCACGGTTCTCCAGCTGACTTTGTAATCTTGCTTTATGAGATAGGTGCACACTAAATATCCAGAGTAAGAATCACTGAGTTTAATTAATTTAAAATTGTATTAATATAATCCAAACCAATTACAGAAAATGACCCCAAAGAGGCGGTTAGTATGGCACAACTGTTGGACTTGCCTGTTTGATTGTTACAATAAAAAACAAGGATCAGCATCAGACCAATAGTAGATACAGTTTTATTGATTCACTTGCAAGTATGCAAGGCCCCCTTGTATCACATTAAATACATCAGGTCAACTCACTTTACAGGGATTTACAGGGTAATAGAAAGACCAAAACGATGACATATTTTATATACATATAGTTTTTAAAGGGCAAAGGTTGATGCAAGCAATACAAAAGATCCAACATGTCAAAGTAAATCAGAGGTGTGGTTTGAATAAACTGAAAATAAAAAGATTAAAGAGCAAATCCTTCCATATTCGGTGCACAATTAAATTAAAAAGACAATTAAAATGAAGGCTAAAAGCAGAGATGACAGGGTTTAAGCTATTACTGCGTAAGAAATGTTGTAGCCTTGACTTGAGTTGAGTCAGGGCTTGTCTAATATCAGCTGGCAGGTTATTTCAGGTCTGCGTTGGATGATAACAAATTGCTGTATCA
Source organism: Diplodus sargus (assembly GCA_903131615.1). NCBI lineage: Eukaryota > Metazoa > Chordata > Actinopteri > Spariformes > Sparidae > Diplodus > Diplodus sargus. Next base: position 5,048,535 of record CAEMYA010000130.1, read on the forward strand.
TCATGTTTTGTGTTTATTCGTCTTGGGACAACCAGTGGATGTCCTCAGGACTATCAGGTTGATATGCTGCAGGAACATCGGACATGTACTGGTTGTACCATATTAAACTTGATTTTGTTAAATGACAACATAATGGCATACAATTTGACAGAAGGGGACAGTTTTGTTATAAATATATAAATAATCAACCATTGCATTTGTAATCATCACAACATCTGTATGGATGTGTTCTATTAAATTAAAATGTATAATGATTCAACAGTATTGCACAAAAAGAAGCATTACAGCTACATATTTATATTTCCACAGAAAATAGAGCAATGAAGCCTAAGAATGTAAGATTTTACTGGTAAAAATAGAATTGAAATAAAACGGTATTAGACATTCTATTTCCCTCCTCATCTCCCTTCAGTTTGCTTTATACAGTCTTATTTGAGCAAAGTGAATGCAAGATTACATAGGCAGCAGCAGCGGCGGCTTTTAAAAAGAAATTTACTAAAAAAAATTTAATTTAAAGAATTTTTATGCACAAAGGGTAAATCATCAGCACTGAATGTTATGTGTGTTGAATGTTGTGACTTGAATTTGTTTTCATGTTGTGGTTTATTTTATGTATCAGGTAGTACAAACTAAAAATCACTTGGGCTTAATCCAAAGCAGACAAACCACAGGTGTAATTGTACTCATACACATTTAGGATAAGTTCTGCCTTTCTAGTCTAAAGTTAAATGATTAAAGGATTTCCTTGTTGATATGGAAATGTTTACTAAAGCTGTTCTGCAGCAGTGGCTCCCCCTGCTGACAAAACGCCTGAATGAGAGTAATTTGATCAGGCTGCGGCTCCACGAGGAGTTTGGATGTTGCCATGGATCAAAATTTTTTATTTTCTCCCACCTCAGTGTTTCTGTCTTTGTTTCCTTCAGACTGGCAGGAGGATCAGTCTGATAACCAGTCTGACTACTCGGTGGCTTCGGAGGAGGGCGATGAGGACTTTGATGAACGGAGTGAAGGTAAAGCTCAGCAGTTTCAGCACTTCTGTTCAAAGTTGTTATGTTAACATACGTAATTAATGACGTTACATTGAAGTTGGTCATAAAGATGTACCTGAGTTTAAGATCTTACGAGACTTTCCCGTTAATAAGGAACCTCTCCTGTCCCAGTACTTTCATCCACTAACATCCTTCAAACCACCCCTGCAGATGTGTATTCAGATTCAGACGACAGCTATGATATCCTCATTGACAACCTCAACAACAACTCAGGGAAAAACACTTGTATCTGCGTGGTCTGTCTTGGGCGTACAAAGGCAAGAGAAGAGAGAAAGAAAAAGAGAAAGGAGGAAAAAAGAAGGAAAAAAGCAAAAAAACAGGAGAAGAGAAGAAGGAAACAGGCAAAGAAAATTCAAATGAATGGTTTCTTGGCCAGCTGAAGTGTCCACTTGCACTTTAAAGAGATTGTTTGTGTTCACATCAACTGTTCATTAAGTTGTTTTAAAATGCACTTTTTATAGTTTTCTTTCAGATTTATTTTCGAACAAATTGTTCCCTTTTTATATTTATGCAGTTTCTATACGTTTATATAAAACAATCTACATGTTTTGTTTGGATTGTATTTAATTATGGATCTGTTACTTCACTTTCATTAAATGAAGTATAACAAATTAATGCTTTCAGTTGTTAATGTTCTGAAAGCTTTATGCTTCAAGAAGAAGCATTTAATGTAGAAGTGCCAAGAGATTGTGAGGAAGGAGAGCTTCAGCAGGATCAGAGTGTGCCGTGACGAGCCGTAAGTGGAACATCCTCACTGAGCACTATAGGACGTTAAGAACACACATGATACAAAATCGAGTTTGATTTTAACTTAGAATTTTCATGGTTTCAGTGAAACGTTGCTGCCTTGAATATGTATCTGCGATAGACTGACTGTGTCGTTCTGTTTTCAGCTAATGCCCGCAGACCAAACCGTAAAGGGCTGAGGAACGATCGGGACAAACCTCTGCCTCCACTGCTGGCCAGAGTGGGCGGGAATATCGAAGTGAGTTCCTACAGATATAAAAAGGCTTAACACAAAAAGCAAAACAAGGGTGAAGGCCTTGAAAGTGACCTTGAATATTGCTTACGTCACCTGACCTTCTGGTATTTCCTTTAAGCATTTGCAAACATCTGGAGCCTTTTAAAAAACAAAATATATACAATTTACCTGTCAGGTTTTGGGCTTCAACGCACGACAGAGGAAGGCTTTCTTGAATGCAGTGATGCGTTATGGGATGCCCCCCCAGGATGCTTTCACCAACCAGTGGCTGGTCAGGGACCTCCGAGGGAAGTCTGAGAAAGAGTTCAAGTGAGTCTCAAACCGAAATTTTTCTGCTCGCTTGGATATTAAGCCTCAATACTTTTGGTATTGTTACACAAACTGAGTCTGGAGCACAAAGTAGTGAAAACTGTCCAGTACAATCGTAGCCTTTTCTACCTAATTTTCAAATGCTGTGTTCCTGGTTTTAAACTTCAATTTGCTTGGTACTGCAGTTTCACTTGGGCAAAATTTAAGTTGATAATTAAAATAATCATTAGTTGCAGCTTGAGCTCTAAGTAGTGTTACAGCTCACTCTACTCTCTTAGCAGTCATGAATCATCATGTTTGATTGCAGTTTATTTTCTTTGTACCTTTCTGTCAAACCTGTGTCCGGCCCACAGATTTCGACATTTTACAAATATATTCATGGTTACATCCCTCCACCTTCTTCTTCACATTCCCAGGGCCTATGTGTCTCTTTTCATGCGTCACCTCTGTGAGCCGGGGGCTGATGGAGCTGAAACCTTTGCGGATGGTGTCCCACGCGAGGGTCTGTCCCGGCAACACGTGCTCACCCGTATTGGTGTGATGTCGCTCATAAGGAAAAAGGTATGGTGTACCTTAAAATATGTTAAGATGATAAAAGTATTTAAACACTCAGATGTCGACTGATGGGTTCACATGTTGATGAAAAGGTGCAGGAGTTTGAGCACGTCAACGGTCAATGGTCGATGCCCTGGATGGCTGAGCTGGAGGAGAACAAAAGAGCTGCTGCTCTGGCTGCAGGTGAAGACCCAAAGACTCCTTCTACTGGGACGCCTGCTGACACTCAGCCCAACACTCCTGTCCCAGGTACACACACAGTCTTGATTATTAAAACAGCATGCTAAATTTCCTTTGAGTTTCTTCAATGTGAAAACGATTATTACAGTCAGATAATTTCATTTCAGCCACATGGTACACATACTGTAGTTAGACTGAAAGATAAACTTCTGTTGCCATGACAACCATCACAGACACAACAAATATATGCTGTATGTTGTAACACTCCCCTTGTGGGGATACTTTAACAAATGACATGCATTTCCTTTTCCTCATTGCCTTAACCTCAGCACCATATGCTTTACCTCTAATCTTTAAGTTTTTTGTGTTGCCCTGAACCATATTAAGTTATCATTTTGTCTCAGCTCGTTCCCAAATAAAAGTACATATTGACTGTCGGCTCACTCCCTGATCAAAAAAACAAATAACTTCTCACAAGAAATACTTCTTTAGCCTATTCAACCATTAAGCCTCAGAGCTGTAATTATTTATTGAGTGACAGCTCCAACAGAGATGGGATATAAATACTCACTTTGCTGTGTGTTCTGTTTTGTTAGAAGATTTGTCTAAATCAGACGACAAGGAAGAAATGAAGAAGGAGGGTGAGGATGGCAAAGGAGCCAAGAAGGGAGATGATCCAGAGGTAATTCTGCTTTTATATCCATGTCATCTGTTTTTGTTGTCAGTATAGTGTAATCAGTTTTGAGCAGTGACATTATACTTGCATTTGCAGTTTTTTTCTAATCTGAAAGTGGCTACCCCTTCTCTCCTTTAGATTATTGAAATCCCGGATGAGTCTGAAAAATCCCCTGTCCTTGAAAAGAAAGAAGGCGAGGTAGACACCACTGCAGTGAAGGAGGAGAAAGAGAAGGAGACAGGAAATGGAGATGAAGGCAAGGAGAAGGAGGCTGAAGACGCAAGCAAGGAGAAAGAAGAGAAGGAAAAGACTTCAGAGACGGACAGGGACAGTCCCGCTGAGGTGAAGGGCGAAGGTGTGGAGACTAAGACGGAATCAGAAGAGGACAAGGTTAAAGGTGAGGCAGGTGTTCAAACTGTTTTTTCTTGCTTCCTTTGTTTTCTGTCTTTCTGACAGTTCATCTCTTTGTTTTAGCTGAGGAGGGGAAAGATGAGAAGATGGACACCAGTTCACCAACAGAAGAGAAGAGAGGTACATACATGTCACCACGCTTAAACACACACACTTTGCAATGAAAGTAAATTTAAAAGTTAATAGTACTTAATTAGAATTCACGAGGTCTTAACTTTTCATCTTATTTGATTTGTCTTTTGATTTTAATTTATTTTTATAAGAATGAGTCAAGCTTTTCTGCATCGAAGTCAACTTTTCTGATGTTACAAATCTATAGATATGATTATGTCTTATAATTTTACTTACCTGTTGGCAAAATGTTAGAGAAACCTAATGCACTCTAAAAAACATATTTCTATATAAAACCTGCCCCTCAAGATCACTTATATATTTCTTACCCTTTTAACCTTCTGTGCTTGAATAAGAATAATTTGTTCAAAAATAAGCCTGTAATTTGGTTAATAATGCCCTTGAAATGTCTTAAAAAACATATAATTTAGATGTCCATAGAGATCCTGTAAAAACATACTCACGGAATGACAATAATTGAATTCCACCCATGTGCCCTAAATGAGTCTTAAACTTTGCTGCTGACATGTTTGTGTTGTTTCTTCACAGATCAAAAAGAGGAAAAGGATGGTGTGAAAACAGACGAATCTAACAAACTGCAGAACGGAGAGAACACCAAAGAAGGAGCAACAGCTGCGCCGGTGGTTAACGTCAGTGAAGAGAAGAAAAAAGCCACCAAGCAGAGGTTCATGTTCAACATTGCTGACGGAGGATTCACAGGTGGACACACACACACACACACACACTTTTTTTGTCCTCTCTCTTTCTCTTCTCTTTTTTTCTATTTAGTTTCTGTCGTTTGACCTTTCTGTCGTCCTCTCCAGAGCTTCACTCTTTATGGCAGAATGAAGAGAGGGCAGCCACCGTTACCAAGAAGACCTTTGAGATTTGGCACCGTCGTCATGACTACTGGCTGCTGGCTGGCATCATACAGTATCCTTTCAAACGGGCACACAGATCCTGTTAAACTCTCATGTGTGATTGATATCTTCACATATATCACATTAGAAATGAAATTATTAGTTGACTTATTAATTTTATGGAGGGGAAGCACAAGGGGAGACTAACATTAATTAGCCTGATTCATTCAAAAGACCACAAATTAAAGCCAGGTTCTCCCAGGAAGGGCATCTTCAAAATAAGAGCAGAAAGTTACCTTCAATTTATATGTTTAGGAATATTTGTAGTGCACACATTGATTTGCAAAAGTCCCTAAGTGTAAAGGTATCGAAAACAATAATCAGCATTTATTGCTGTTAAAACTTGCTTAAGAAAAAAATAGGTGTATATTATAATCCTCACAAGACCCTCATGAAACCGTTGTGTTGTTACACTTGACCCTGGCGTCTCTCAGACACGGCTACGCTCGGTGGCAGGATGTGCAGAATGATGTGAGGTTTGCCATCCTCAACGAGCCCTTCAAAGGGGAGATGAGCAGAGGAAACTTCCTGGAGATCAAGAACAAGTTTCTGGCCCGCAGGTTCAAGGTGAACTTAGTGCACAGACTATTATCATGTAACTTCACTGTCTGTTTCTGTCAAATCTCACTCTCACATGTTGTTTTTGTTTGTTTCCTGTATAGTTACTGGAACAGGCGTTGGTGATTGAGGAGCAGTTGCGTAGGGCAGCTTACCTAAACATGACAGAGGACCCGGCCCACCCCTCCATGGCCCTCAACACTCGCTTCAGTGAGGTAGAGTGTCTCGCAGAGTCCCACCAGCACCTCAGTAAGGAGTCCATGTCTGGAAACAAGCCTGCCAATGCAGTTCTGCATAAAGGTAAAACATGAGGGTTCTCATTGACCTGGGAATGTACAAATTGATCAACAAGGAAAAAAGTTTTAACAATTCTAAATCTATTCTAAAATGTTCCTTTATCTTGAATTGAACAGTCTGTTGCGTCTAATGCAACAGTTTCCATTCCTGTAACACTTCTGAATAAGAAGAAGTTGTGTGTGTGTGTGTGTGTGTGTGTGTGTGTGTGTGTGTGTGTGTGTGTGTGTGTGTGTGTGTGTGTGTGTGTGTGCGTGCTGTCATGACGGTATCAGCAATACGGAAAAAGGAGCTATTATGTAAACACAAGTATTTGAATTTGTGGCCCTAATAATAGCTGCCAATTTAACCAGCAACAGATGTCATGTGTAACACTGTTTAAAATAAAACAGCTCTGATGTTTGAACAAAGACCACTTTTCATTACCTCTTCAGAAAATAAACACTACACCCACCCGGTCGTCACCTTTGGGTATTGTAGAGATGACTGCTCGCACAGTGAGAAAGTAGGCAATTAATGATTATTTCATTACTGGTTATTTCAATCATTTAATCTATAAAATGTCAAAATATTGTGTATAACATTATAAAACTGAGAAAAGCACACCTAAAAAGCTAGAACCACCAAATGTTTGGCAAATTTGCTTGAAAAATCACTTAAACCTCTAATTGTTTAATAGTTAAACATGAAAGTATCTGCAGATTGATAACTCTTTGGCAAAGTAATAACAAGGGGAGATGCAGAGGGGAAGCACACGGGCAGATTATCCACATAAAGCACCTTCATTTGTGACTCTCAGTATTAAAAGAGGTTTAAGTGATTAAAATCCATTAGAAAATCTACAGTCACACTACTCAAAATCTATCAAAGAAGATGAAAATTGATTAAAAGGGATGAAGAGTGTCAGCAGGTTGTCATAGATGTACAATGACAGTAAAATGTCTGGAATGTTTGTGGATTCCTGTTGTAAGCCTGCACGCTACGTTAGCTTAGGCAGTTCATGTTTACAACCCTGCCAATGACATTTCCTGTCTGTCCTGCATTTTGTTGCACCACTTGTGTAAATTCTGTCAGATAGAATTCCATCTGACTGCAGTTTAACAGTAAAATATGGTAATTCTTAAATCTTAAAAGTTACCCAGACACAAAAGGTAACAAAACTAAAAGTCCTGCATTTACATTATCACGTGTTGTATTTCCAGTTCTCAAACAGCTCGAGGAACTGCTGAGTGACATGAAGGCGGATGTCACACGTCTCCCGGCAACCATTGCCAGGATACCCCCTGTCGCTGTGCGGCTGCAAATGTCAGAGAGGAACATCCTCAGCCGACTGGCCAGCCGGGGCCCCGAGGTCACTGCTCAGAACCAATCACAGACCTCACAGCAGATGCAGGTGCAGCGCTGACCAATCAGCTCACACGTTTCACTCTCACTGACTGAGGCCAGTCGCTGTCACCTCACCGCCATGTAGCAGACGTCCTCCCTCTCAACCACCATGTACAGCACAGTCAGGTTAGTCCTCCTTGTTCTGCACCCACAACCCATCTCTGGACTCAGAAGAGCATCAGCTGTGCTGCTGGATGTGAAAAGACTGAACTGTAGATGTAGGATCGGAGCGAATGGAAGAATCACTACTTTCTGTGGCAGACTAGAGACAAGTCTTTCTCCTCCACTGGATTCAGATTCAACTCCTGTAACCTGAGCACTGTCGGACTGCGGGAAGCTCCCCTGACCTGTCCTGCTCTGTCTTTACAGCAGGGTCAAATGTGTGTTTGTAACTATATGTAACATGAAGCTAAAGATGTTAGACAGGAGAAGAAGCAGCATGTTTTGGAGTATACTGGTGCTTTGTAGTAATTTTTTGGATTATTAAAGAATTCAAGGGATTTTATTGTGCTCATTTTCACCTTTAGAAAATTGTGATTTTTTTTTTTTTTAAAAGTCATTCAACTCTGGTGTCCTCACCTGTATGTGTGTGTAGAGAGGATGAATGTCTCCTGTACGTATGTATAAAATAGGGCATATTAACGTGCACCTCTACTGCAGAATGCTGACACTGAGAGACTGTTACTGTCACTTTTCTATCAGTCAGTCAGGTCTGTTACCTCCTCCTGCGTCCTTACCCTCTATCCCAAACCTCCACCTCTCTCGCCAGGTGTCCCGATCCAGGATCAGCTCTCTGTGCTCAAACCCAAACAAGCACCTCAACATTCCTAATGGCATCACAGATTCGCCCCCTGGAAACTCACCTGCGTTTGCCCAAAATACCGACATACCGTAGCTCCACAGCTTCTAGGTACCTGGCATGGTTCTGAGAACGATGGCAATCTTTAAGTTAATTTAATTTCGTACTGTCCGTTGTTATGTTGTTTTACATTAAATTCAATATTATTATTATTATGGTTACCACCTTGTTGTTTTTATCATTGCTGTTCGTTTTTATGGATTACAATAAAAAGTCAACAGTTTTTTCATGTTTTTGCCAGTTTTTTAGAGAATTACTTACATAATCGACCAATACCAGATTTTTTTGTGCGTTTACCGATACCAACATTAGGAAATAACAAAATTCTGATATTAATATAAGGGCTGATATATGTAATCTCAAATATATACTGCGTGACAGAGATATGTAATGAAAGCTTGAAATATTAGAATAAAATTAAATAATGATCAATACTTTCTGAAATAACATCAGTGCACCATGACAGCAAATGTCACCAGGAATGTAATAATTAGAAATGAGCTTAATCATCTATTTCTGCTTTATTTTCTGTAAAACAATGAAAAGTTTCAGTATCGGCACAAGTAGGACAACATAAACACCAGCTGATAAAGGCGTATCACACACACACATTTATATATATATAAAATGTTATCATTTGAACAGCTGGACTGATTGTTGTGAAAATTTCGACAGACCTTGAGAGAGTTAATCCTCAGATTTTTGCGCTTGTGCCACCCTGACTCAGACATTTGCTGCACAATCTGGACAAAAATATCATATTGCCATCATTTTAATAAATATGCTTCACAGTAAGAAAGAAAGATAATTATGCATGGCAGACCTAAATGTTCATTTATTGAGGTCTGCACCAAACATACATGGCTAAGAAGTCTCTGCAGCACCACTGTGCTAAATTTGAATGCTGTTTTGTCTTTTTTTCAATATAATATTGCAATAAAATGTGTAGCCCCAAATGATTACCAAATATCTGCCTGTCTGATAACATTCTCATAAGCCTCCGCTGAGCTTTATGTAAAAATGCAAATTGGCAAATGTTAGTATGGTATCATGCAAAACTAAGATGGTAAACTTTATACCTGCTAAACAATAGCATGTCATACTGTTGTTATGCCTAAATACAATCTCATAGATCTGATAGTACGAACACAATCTCTTCTTAGATTTGATTAATTAAGGGGAAATGTTACTGAACTGACTGTTGGGCCATCACGTCTGGGCACGGATTCTTCAGGTGTCTCGGACTGTACACCGCTCTTCCTCATTTGATGTTTTAATGATGTTAGTGAAAAACTAAATCTCTCCCATAGAATTCAAAGTCGTTTAAACAAAAACTGAAAGCTGTGATGAGTTTATGTTCAATTGATCATCTTTGCCCATGTAAGAAATAATGCTGTGGATGCTTGAGGGAAGTCTAACTGTTCAAATGAACAGCAACAAGAGCGGGACATACTTTGCATACAAGCCTCAAAGACCAGGCTGAATTTACATGAAGGCAAATGTTAAATTTCAGGGGAAATGGAAAAACAGCAGAGCCTTTACACATGGAAGAGGTCCTGAGAGGAGGAGCAGGGGAAGCATGGGTCAGGAACAGGCAGATTTTCCCCAATAGATAGTCGGCCAATTAAGAAAATTAGAGTAAATTGCAGGGTGGGAGGATTGGCTGGGCTGGTAATGAGGCTTGATATGTTATCATGAGAGAGAGTTGTAGGCTAAACATGACTGAACCCAGGAAGTAAGAACAAGTGAAGCGAACGTGGACTAGCAAAACGCAGTAGCTGCCTTCAATGCAACCTCATGGTTTCTGTGAGTTTTACTGAGCGTCATCATAGACAACAGCACAGAGAGAGGCTGGATTCAACCCTTCATTTCCTGGTACAGAAGAGCCCAGACTGCCAGCGAGTCTCGACAAAATGTCCTGTCGGTGAGTGTCATGAATTATTGTTATTATTTTTTTTTTTATGTGTGTGTGCAAAAGCTAAAAACAAGTACAGTGCTGGTATTTGAACTTTGTCAGCCCGTGTTACTATTTAACACCAGTGTTTGTCGACTGCCTCTGCACCAAGGCCGTAAACATGGAGTCAACATGGGGGGGACCAAACCTGATGTGAGGTCTGAGAGTCGGCCCTCAGAACATTAAAAAACAACAACTAATTGCTGCAATTCTAAAATATTCAAACACTCACTAACTCATGGAATTAACTTTTTATGTTTTTACAATAATGTAAACTGCATTAACAAGTGACATTCTAACTTTACCCAAAGCTAGCGAGCGTAATATGCTCAGTGTATGGACTGTTTGCTAGCTTATCTATGCTAGCTAGTTAACATTCTGACGTGACTTTAGCATAACACTGGGAGACGATAACTCAAAAAAATAACATAAACAATACAAAACCAAAAAAATCAGACAAAAGCTACCACAATCACTGATACAGCCTACGTAACGGTCATATTACATTCTCATATTGATTGACGATTGTACTGACCCGCCACAGTTGAGCAAACGGCTTCTGCTGGGGTACGGCAACACCACTCAGTCAAACTACATGCAGGAGTTCAATACAGTGTAGTAGTACTAAAAATTGCAATTTGTTGAGTAAGGATTATGATTATATTTGCTCGTTATTATTTTGGACAATGACGTGCTGTTTCCTGTTGTAGCCCATCAACTTTTGGGAATTTGTATATTTTATATCATTATATTGCGTGTCGGACATTTTCAGTATATTTTACTTAAAAGCTTGATATGTAAGAAGTGTCCAGGATGCAACGGTATCTCCAAAACCATAGGGGGCAGCATAACTGCTAAATGCTGCCGGCTATCGTCTTTGTGTAGTTATCTTTGGTTGAAGTGTGTAGTCGCTGTTAGAAAGTTGCTCAGTTAGCCGTAGAGCTAAGTGACCCTTTTAGCTGACGGATGCCTGCCTGGATTGTGACCTCGTATAACCGGAGAAACTACCGCCACTGTCTCCTCTTGGGTTACAAAGAGGCATGATGAGACAGGAAGGATTGGGGCTAGCTGCTTAGCATGCTAACGTCAGAATGTTTTTCTTTCTTCTTGTCCAGTAAATTTCATTCCCCAAAACACCCCCAACTGCACTGACGCATAAATAATACTAAAATGTAATAATAAAACATCTGCAATGACAATGACCTAACACACCCAGACATACTGAATACAGACTGGGAGAGTTAACAGAGTATAAGTATCATTACAAGATTTCTCACAATAGACACATTCAAATTGTGTCATGGTCATATAACACCATATCCCCCAAAACATGCTGCTGTGATTTGAATGATATTTGTGAAAAGTGGAACTCGACTGCCCGAAAATAGTGCAAACCTTTCACAATTTCCCGGAGCCCAAGCAACGCCCTCAAATGACTTTCTTCTTTAATTTACAAAGATAGGACATAAAGAGAGGCAGCAGATCCTCAAGGAGCAGGAAGCAGTGACTTTGAGGAAGAATTGTCTAATTCTTTGTTATGCTATGTAAAAATCTATATTGGAGGGAAGGAACAGAACAGCATGTACAATTAATTCCTCTAAACAGACACAATTTGACGCATTGCAACGGCCTTGCATGTTGCAACACTCGAAATGAATGACCAAATCTTGGAAACATCTTTGTTACTGAGGGTGTGAGAAGAGAAAAACCCCACAGCGTGTGTGCATGTGCATTCGTCCTGCAGCCTGAGTGAAGAGAAGTGAAGTGAGGCTCGGTCGTGTCTTGAAGGGAAGAGAAGCCAAACCAGACTCAACTGTTAGACGTGTGACTCTGTGAGGAGGAGAATAATGCAGACTGCAATAGCTTGTGTTAACCACGACGAACAACACCTGCTTAGCTGTGTGTGTGTGTGTGTGTGTGTGTGTGTGTGTGTGGAGGGAGGGAGGGAGGGAGAGGATCGGGGTGGGGCTACAGCATCGACTCTCTATGTTGTTTTCTCCATTTTTTTCTCAGCTTTTTCTCCAGAACTTTACATATTTCTGCATATTTACATCATTCAACACTGTAAAATGGCTCACAGTTCACACTCTAATGAGGAGGATGTGTTTACAACCTCCACACTGTAGAGCTCATGAATGCAGATACCTCTTCGGAAAACCTCTTGTTGGTAAATATGATTTGCAAGTTAAATGTAGATTTTCCCAGTTTGCTTCACAGCTGGTAAAATGTCAGGCCAGGTGTTTGCAGCAGTGTTGTTAAAGTACCCCAAAGTCATTCTTGAGTCAAAGTAAAGACATTGTGTTGAAGACATTACTTTAGTCAAAGTGAAAGTCACCTGTAAAGAACAGTATTTGAGTAAAAGTCTATTAAAGATGCAGTTTGGGAGAATTTTAGATTGTACCATTCAAAAATCATGTGAAGAAAGAAGAGTTTTAATATCATATCACAGACATCTTTTGACTCTTCTGCACACATATCTACTGAAGTTAGCATGCTAACCAGTTAGCACAGACCTGTCCTTTTTCATAACACTCCAAGCTTCCAGTCCATACTGCTAGCTGCAGCTACAGTTAGCAGCAACAATTAAACACATTTTTCTGTTACCTAAATATGCTATATGTGAGAATATCTGTTCAAAATATCAAAAAATAACAAATATTGTCCACAGAATATGAAGAAATAACGAGAAATTACATGATGTAATGACTCGGTTATTGTGTTGCAGAGATATTTACTGAGGTTAGCATGCTAACAAGCTAGCCACTTCCCATCCTCATTCTCACTTCTCCAGTGTTTCAAGCTCCCTGCTGGCTGCACGGCTAACAGAGCTAACTAGCAAATAGCAGCTTCGGTAGACAGCAGTTAGCAACTGCTGGTGATATGCTGCCCCCTATTTGTTTTGAGTATATATTCAACAGGCGGCCAATTGATATATATTGCACTTTTATATATTGGAGAAAAAAATCTGTGGTTTTTTTTTTGTTAACTCTGATTGCCAATAAATAAATTGAATTAAATGTTGCTACTTTAGCTAAAGTACACATACCTCAAATTTGTACTTGATAACAGTAATTGAGTTAATGCTACATCACTTGTGAGCCTTCCTGGTCCTGCAGTAGAATTAAGTTACATTATGCATTAGGCTAATGTCTCTTGCAGCTGTGGATTAAAATGAAAACACACTGGTTTAACTTTATCAGCCTCATGTCTTCATTCGGTTGCTTCAGTTGTCTGATAATGAGCACACAGTTGCAAATGGTTCACCAGCTGAAAGCAGCTCTCACGCAAACTGAGCGGTGCATATATATAGAGAGGGGGAAGGTGTAACTGCAAATAAGGAAGTGTTCTCTGACGTTGACCTTTGTGCGTTACATTCACACACACACACACACACACACACACACATACACACAGACACACAGACACACACACCTGGAAGTAAAGAACAAACAGACAGCTACACTAACAGGCAGGTGGGCAGACGGAGGGGAAAAGCTTCGCAGATAGCTGACTGAGAGGCTCCGTTTGTAGTTTTGGGGGTATTTTTTGATGAACCAGGGTGGACTTACTGGACAGACACTCTCGCTCATGATTCACTGATGGATCGAACCGTCTGAACCATCAAGACCAGTGTGATGGAACGTCAGAGGGCAAGTTCCCAGACTTTAAACCCACTGTGATCTTTGATAATAATGAGTTTCTGTTTTGGTTGTCTTTTTTTTTTTTAAAAAAGAAGATCTCTCTCTGTTGGAGGAATTCCAGTCTGTCAGCTATTTTGGTTCCTGTCTTGTTGCTTTCACTATTTTGTGAAAGGAGACGCAAAAAGGAAGGGGAGAGCTTAAACAGAGAGAGGAGGAGGAGGAGGAGGAGGAGAGTGAGAGAGACGTATACTGCCGTAGCGTCTCGGCAGGCGTCAGTTGTTTTCAGAGGCAGCTGAGAAGCGTAAGTGTTTACCTTCTTTCCTATTGGGACGGAGAGAGGCTGGATAGGAGGGGGATTGGGTGGAGGGGAGCGTAGAAGGAGAGGAGGAGGAGAGTGCGGGTAGTTTGAGGGTTGATTTGTGCTCCAGAGAGTTTTGTCATTAGATGGAAGCATGTAAGTGGCAGGACAAGCGTGTGAAAGAGCAAAAAGAAACACGAAGAATGAAAGTGAATTAGCGTCTATCTGAGGGAGTGTGCAGCTGTAAATTGGGGAAGTGCTGAGGAACTGGCTGTTTCTTTTTTTGAAATCAGAGATAAAGAACACTTGTGCACATGTGCAGGTAGATGTGACTCTCTTCTTCTTCTCTTCTTCTCCTCTTTGGTCCCAGAAGAAGTGAAAAGGCAACATGGTTCGGTGAGTCAAGCCCCCCGACGGCCGGTCTAACGCTCCGCTCGGCTCTTGCTGTGTAGTCTGTGTTTTGTGCAAGGCGTGATGACAACTTCTCTCTTTCCATTCCTCCTTCTCTGTCTTTCCCCAGCTGTCGACGCATCCTGCTCTGTTCCTCTATCATGTGATTAAATGTCTGCTTAAGTGTGTCATGACTGACTTGCGAGTACAGTGGTTGAGTGAGAAACACTGTATTTATATCTCCAGGCTCTTCAGAGGTTTCCTCTCAAGGTTCCCTTCACCTTGGCTCGATGAGACTTACCTTCTGTGTGTGAATGTTTGTTGTGTAAAAGCTCTCTTGCGATGACCCACAGTTGAAGGGGAAACAGATATTTAACTGCTCACACAACCTTACTGTCAGAACAAGGGCATGTACAGGGTTCCCCAATGCGCAAATGTGTTCAGCCACGAGATTTCAAGCTTTAAATTGTACAGCTGAATGCTTCGACTGTGAGGAATGAGTTCAACTGTCTGATATTTTTGAGTACAAGCTGAATGATGATACAGATTTTTCTTTTTAATAAGCAGCAGGCTCTTTTGCAGGAAAGCCGTTGTGATGAGAAATTGGTAACTGAACATGCGGGTGGTATTTTTATATACGAGTGGCTTCTATTGCTGCTACTAACTTCATCGTTTCAGTGTTGGATATTTTCTCGATTTATTCGCTAAACCGTCAATCAGTGTTTCTGACAACCCAAAGATATTCAGTTTACCGTCACAGGGGAGGAAACAAACAAGAAGTTATTCATATTTAAGCGACTGGAATCAGATAATTTTAAGAAGAAATGGCTCGAACTCATAAATGGATTGTCCAAATAGTTGTTCATTAATCTGTTGATTATCTTCTTGAGTCATTGATTAGTTGTTTGTCTATAAAATCATCAGAGAATGGTGAAAAATGTGGATCAGTGTTTCCCAGAGCTCATGTTGAAGTCCTAAAATGTCTCGTTTAGTCCACAAACCCGAAAATTTCAGTTAACTGTCATAGAGTAAAACAACTCTGTAACCCCTTAATAAACTGGCATCAGATAATGTTGACATTTTTTCCCTTAAAAAACTGAATCTATTAAAATAGTTGGTAATTTATTTGATAATTGACGACCAATAGATCCAACGTTGCAAACTGTAGGAAATAAAAAAAAGTCTTCAGATGTTTTTGGGTTAGCTCAGAGGTTGTGAGCCAAGCTCGACCACAAGGCACTTTTTCCACCCTCAGCGTGCTCCAGGAAATGATAAAATAGCAGATATTCAGTCCGAACTGTTGCAATTATGTTACGCTGAGCTGCTGAATCCAAGCCGAAGCTTCACTGCACTTGCTTGTGATATCGTTACTCAGATGTGCGGTGTAATGTGAGAATTGTTGTCACTGTTACTTATTAAAAGTGTGACTTCATTGGTTGTGTGTGTCGACACATGTTTCTATACGAAGGGTTCATTTGCGGAAATATACATCTTCATTTTGATTAATTCTCCTGAATCATGATTCTTTCTAGTCAAACCAATCCTACTGGCCTTGCATTACTAATTTAAGACTGACTTTTATGTGTTTTTGCACATTAGCTCTTCACATACAAGTAAAGTAATGCGGTTTTAAGCATTTTAGATCAGAGCTGTGTCTGATACAGAATGAAAATAAACAGTGTTTATAGTTTTTATCATGGAAAATAATCAACCAACTGGTGGTTTAATCTAAAAAGAATGACACATTCTCATCACAAGTTAATTTGACTATACGTACATAATTAATTGATAAGATTATAATAAGTTGACAAGACTGTGGTGAGGCCTTTCCTCCTGTGTGGAAAAACATTCATTAACAAACTAGATCTCTTTTAAAAGCTGAATGTTTTTGCGCGTGTACTTTATATTTAGACTATAAAACAAAGTGAATGTTGTGAGGAAACAGTACTGGCCGTGTGTGTATGTGTCAATAAAGGCATATTAATTTTTATTTATCTGATACAAGTCATCTTCTGTGTGTGTGTGTGTGTGTGTGTGCTCGCTGCAGTCACATTCACAGTGTTTGTTGGGTGTATTTTGACTGGATGCACTTGATGTGTGCCGATTGCAGGTGGTTCCACAGAGACATCACAGGCCTGCAGGCCGAGGATATGCTGAAGACTCGAGGCATCCACGGCAGCTTTTTGGCTCGACCCAGCAAGAAAAATGTGGGAGATTTCTCCCTGTCCGTCAGGTAATGATGTCTCCAAAAACACTCTTCTTACTCCACAACTGGGAGGAATACTTAATTATGTTTCCTTTAAAAATGTGCTGTAAGCTCACCCACGCTCTTTATTCACTTATGGAGCCTCAAACCAGATAAATGACAAGGAATTTAGCTTAAATGCTATATGAAGAACTAGATCATCCCTAGCACCTTTACTGCAG
The DNA here is from genome assembly GCA_903131615.1 of Diplodus sargus. Lineage (NCBI taxonomy): Eukaryota > Metazoa > Chordata > Actinopteri > Spariformes > Sparidae > Diplodus > Diplodus sargus. The sequence continues at coordinate 5,065,535 of CAEMYA010000130.1, forward strand.
TCATCTGCCTCCTTTAAAACTTATTTACAAAGCTGTGTTACAACTTGGGGATTAAGAGATGTGCTGATAACGTGAATACTCTGTGAGGACGGAAATCAAACTTTCCACTGCTCTGTGTGCGTGTGCCAGAGTCACACCTCTTATTTATAAATGTGATATTGCTACATTCATCTGCGCAGATAAGAGAGTGATGACGTATTTAAGGTTTCGAATTAGGATAACATAAAAATACTCCTACAAATGAGTGGAATAGTTCGACTTTAACGCTGAATATAGGGAGAATTCTGACGGGATGAAGATTAATGCTCCCTCGCTTTAAGATCTAGATTTGACTGGAGATGTTTTCATGTTTGTTTGTGCTTTGTGACCACAGCATTGTGGTCCGTGCTTCAAACGGGTAAACGTTTAAATTCATGTAAATGTGCTGCAGCAGTACTGAAGAAGTCGGGTTCACTGCTTATATCTCCATTTATATCAATAGCAGTATCTCTCATACCGAAGCTAAAGCTTCACAGAGATATTTGGGTCCCATGTATATAAGTGTAAAGTACATTTATGAGAAATTCTGTTCCTGCGTCGACGTTCCTGTTCAGGCGGGAACTCTGAATGAGTGTATGAAATCGTTAAGTTATTGATCGAAGCAGGAGGAAAAAGTTGTAGTTTTTCTGAGCAACTGACCTGCGCAGAAGCAGCGTTTGATACTCACACTACTCCTCCAGCAGGCCTTCTGTCCTTTCCTTCTGAGGTTTTTAACATGTTCTCGTGTTCATGTTTTCTACGCACCAAAGACAAACTCATCCGGTCGACTGGACTCTCTAAACTGCATGAATGAGATGACGTCATTTTGGGACGCTGGCTTGAAAAAAAAGCCCTAAAAATAAACGTTGGCGCTCACAGAAAAGTCTTCTTATCCACTGTGGGCAGAGCGCGGCGGTGTTTCAGCCAGAAGCGATCATCAGTATTGATCATCTGCAGTGGTGGAAAGAGTGCTGAAAATCTGCACTCAGATACGAGCACAGGTACATCGCTGAAACGTTACTAAATCACAAGTAAAACTAGAGTTATTACAAAAATACTTACACATTCTTCTTCTCAAACACTACTCAGAGTATTAGTTACTTTTCTAACCCTTCTTGTTTAATGCATTATAAATTCATTCATTCATTCTTTCCTCAAATCTTCAGTCTGAAGATGCTCACTGGTCACAGTCACCTCTTCAAACCTGCGCCTGCTGCAGAGTTTTGTGTTTTTGCCTGTACTCAGTTATGTACTTAAGTACGAGTACAGAACTGACAAAAAAGGACTTTCAGTAATTTGAGCAGATATAATTAGTTACTTCCACCCCTGATCATCGCAGCTTTTGACCCACTATAGCTGGAGCATGTGTGTTGTTTTGAAGGAGACCTGTTTCTCTGGAGTTTAGTTTATTTTTTGTCCTTCTTGCTACAGTGCACCCATATCATTGTTAAAGTTTTGCAGCAGTGTGTTATATTTATTAAGGCCCCAAACCTAGAAAACCTTATCTCAGTTTTGCTGTTCTGTTCTGACTGTATGTTGGATTATCGGACAGTCTGACCTCTTTTTCTCAAAAACTGTTTCCATCAAAACCATGATTCAAAACTGTACTCTAAAAGAGTCAAGAAACCCGTTACCTTAGTTGTACGAGCTGAACGTTTTTTTTAAAACAACTTTACTTGTTAATGGGTTTCCTCAATTTCACAGTGTAGGAATCAACAAAATCAGAGAAGCTCTTTTATTAAGGTGATAAAAGCCAGAGACTCACTGTACTGATGGTCTCTGCATGATGGAGACCACAGAGAACGTGCCGATTAGTATGCAGAAGTGTGCCAGATAAATATAGCTACTTTATACAGAGCGTACAGTACACGGACTGGGTTCAGCTGCAGAATCTGTGAAGAGCAAATCAGGCTCTGTGAGGATCTTATTCGTGGAACATTTCTTGCTGTTTTTATAACTTCTGAGGCAATAAAAAGGTCTATAAAAGTATTATTGTTCAGTTGTCACTCCTAAAATAGAGATGTTCCTCTTTAGTTTTTCATCAAGGACAAACTTATGTGACCTGTCCCATTTTTTTTTTATCTCCTCAGGGTGGGCGAGATGGTGACCCACATCCGGATCCAGAACACAGGAGACTTCTACGACCTGTACGGCGGGGAGAAGTTCGCCACCCTGTCAGAGCTGGTGGATTACTACACAGCGGAGAACGGCATCCTGCAGGACAAGGACGGCACCGTCATCGAGCTCAAATACCCCCTGAACTCCTCCGACCCCACCACAGAGAGGTGTGTGAGCTCTTACTTCACCTTTCCGGGCTCAGTGCCGGTGAACGTGGCCAACACTCACCGGCTGCCTCCACCTTCACTCTCGGCTTCAGAGTGTTATGGTTTGATTAGGCGGTTCAGTCGCCGACGGTCAGCTGTGATGTTTATCTACCTGTGGTAATAATGTTCACTGTAGGTTTGATAATCTGTGGGTTGTTTTTTTTTTTTTATAAATATTTTCCTCTGGTCTAGAAGCATCGTTCTCAGAATGTGAGTCAGTAAAAACAAACAAACACCCACACTCCAGACAACAAGACAGACAGCCGTCGACGCTTCGTTCCTACATCAGCTTCTCTGCTCCTGCTGCTGGGTTACATGCTATCAGGTTCCAGCTGTATCATATGTTCAGTACATCTACTCCAGTACTTTACTGAACCATTACTGGACTTTTCTCGATATTTCTATTTTGCGATACTTTATGCTTTTACTCAGTTTCATTACAGATGGACTTACTTTTGTAAGTCAAGCTTTTAGCTGCGACCAGCAGTTCAATAACCCGCTCTGTCTTGTCAGTCGGTTGCTACCATTAACGTATTTAGACCAATGGATTTAACAATTAGAATCTGGATGCAGCACCAGAGACTTCCCCTGACCTTCTGGTTCATCGCCTGGCTAACTTGAATAAACATAAAATGACTTAATCTTGTGGCTCTTCTAGACTTTCCAAATTACGATCATGATATGACATCAGACGAGTCATCGAGCAGAGAGTTGTGACAGTTGTGGACTTGTTTCAGTTTCTTGTAGACATCATCTCAGAGGCTTCTTCGGTTCTAACTAACTGGAGGAGAGGTGCAGGCTTTTAAACCCTGCATGGGAGTGTCCTAACAGTCGTTAGGGCCACTTGTGGGTTGTTGACCCAACCGTCATTTCATGTGGGTTGCCAGGGTTAGGTGAGCCCAGCGGTGAACTGCATTTTAGGTGGGTGGTAAGTAGTGTCGTAGACTACGACACTACTTACCACCCACCTAGTTAGCTCAACAACCATTCACACCTGGGCTAACCTCGCCCTGGCAACCCACATGAAGGACGGTCACCAACATACACAACATTTTTTACCCCACCCAGACATGTTGAAAGACGTAAAAAAGAGTGCATGGAATAAAAATCATGACGTCTGATAAGGTTTTTCGAATATTGCATGTTCTCATTCTCCCTCAGTGAAAAATCCCAAATGTGTGAAATGCAAATATTCTTCATTTCACCGCTTTAATTAATAAGCACAGGATGTAGTGTGTACTTAGAAGCTCACGTCTTAGATGCATATTAGACCACAAGTTGTGTTGGCACAAATTCATGCACATAAATTCACGTGTTGAGAGTGACCGCAGAGAAACTTTCCACCATCAGCACCTGAGTGTGAAAACAACGTCCTGGTGTGTCAACATGCACACCCATCGCTCTGCTCACTGAAGGCCAAACATCACAGTGAAGCAGCTTCAGGTAAAACATGAAGGCAGGGTGCAACTTTTTTCCATAAGCCAGCAAGCCTTCACACATGAAACTAGCAAAAAGTGATCAACAGGCAGACAATACTACATGAATTTAAAACTCCTCATTGAGAATATAATAGAAACATTTACTTCCTTTTATGTTTCCCTTTTTATATAAATTGTAACACAGTTATTAGTTGTTGTGATCAGTGATTCAAGATCTTTTCAAGCATTCGGCCAAATCAGGTGTTGTCTGACATACCTGCCAGTGCGAGTCCAGTGATCCGAGAGGCCTGATGGGAAGATTCTGGAAATGATCTATGCAGCCTCCTCCCACTCGATTACTCATCTCCGAAAAAGTAGAGGCCAAAGAGCGTTTCCACATTCAATAAAGAACCTGCTTCATCGACGCATTTTCTGTGTGTGACGGCCGTACGTTCTCGGTGCCTTGCAGACTAAAATTGAACAGTTGACATGAGATTAAAAATATCAGCATGTTGGGAAGTTCTCTTGTGTCTCTACATTGTAACACGGCTTTTTACTGTACACATGCAGAGAGTAGCTTGAATTTGAAATATTTTATAGTCTTTTCCACATTTCCTCCTTAATTAAGATTTGCAAGATTTTACTTTAAGTAATGTTTTTGAGTGCAGGACTTTTTTTTTTTGAAGTTACTGGACTCCATTTTTAAACAAACATTAGCTTAATTTGTGCTCTGTTAGCGGAGAACGTGCGCAGTCACAGTATTTGGATTTGGACAGAATATCCAACCCCAGTCCTTCATAAAGAAATCCACAGTCCAGCAGCACAAAACTCAAATGAATCATCCACACTCTTCTGTAGGCAACAGAGAGAGACGGCCGAGGTTTTGTTCTTCATTCCACGTTACAATCCGCTCACACGTGGCCTGTAAAAAAGTGATTAATACGTGTAAATTCCTGTAGATTGACATAGGGCCTCTTCGATCACTCTGTGTCTTTTTATTTTTCACTGACAGTAGCTGTCATTATCTTGCATGCATCTCTGTTAGCTAAATATAGTTATCAGATAACTTTACAGATAATATCCTAACGTATGTATTAGCGCGCAGAGCCCCGCCACATTAAAGACTCCTCCAGACTGTTGTCGTAAATGAGATAAAAATCGTGCCAGCTATTTAAAGTTACAAGAAGATTTTATATTTGTGTTTGTATTTTTAAAAAAAATCTCCCAGCCGGAAACATCATGCAACTGGAGGCTTCTTCAAGTAGGTTAATGTCCAACTGATACCGATAAATAACACTTTTATGAGTCAAGGAGGGCATTACTTTCTATTGTGTGTGTGTGTGTGTGTGTGTGTGTGAGATCGTGTACTTTACCCTAGCTGGAAGCTCTACCCTCTGCCCCCCCTTCTGTCAGTTGTCTAACTTCCCTTTTGTTGCTGCGGTTGGAAACTTTAAGTTTTGACACTTTTGAAAGCAATGGCCAGACCGTGCTCGTCTTCCTCTATTGCACACTCCATCATGTTCTTGCTCACTAGCTGTCTTCCTCATCTCACCCAGCCTCTCTCTAATCGCCCGATCTCTCCCTGTCACCTCGGCAGGTCAACGTGCGCTTGTTTCTCATGCTTCTGCCATCTTATCTCTTCTCAGAAGAGATGATGATCATTTTCGTCTTAAACCTGTCCACTTACTATACGGCACTCCGTTAGTTATTCCTCTGAACAGTTTCTGCAGATTTGCACGGCCTGTATCTTTTTTTTTAGTTGTTTTTTTTTTTTTGCTGCAGATGCTTCATGCAGCTATTTTTAAAAAGTAAAATATATGAATATAAATATATATATATAGAAAAAAAACATCACGTGGAGTCTAATTACAGCATAAACTGTGATTTGACAAGCATGTAAATCAAAGAATGAAATCGCCAAAAGGCATAAAGAGAGCAGACGTGTGGTGGAGGGTGGGGAGGTGAAGGGGAGTTATCTGTGGATGTTACATATCGAAAAGGGGGAGGGAGGGAGGGGAGGGGAGGGGAGGGGAGGGGGTTAGAGGCTAAAAATACTTTGTCCTCTTCAGCCACGAAATCTGTCATCAGAAAATTTTCCGACCACAAAGCAGGAAGTTTCGAAGAAGAAATCGAGAACAGTGCCTAAAATTAAGTCACAGCCCAGCAAGACCGAGTGTGCAAATTCACAAATTCACACACTCTACACGCACACACTCACTCACACACACACACACGCACACGCACACACACACAGAGCATGGCGAGGGACAAAAATAAGACCTGCATCTAATATCAACATCTGTACATGCTGTTTTTAACCGTCCGCCATAATGCACCTCATGCTGCTGTGGCTTTTCGATTTCTGCTCACTGTATTGTGCTCAAAACAGTCGAGCGCACCACATCAGTGACTGACTGACGACCGCTTAGTCCTGAATACACGCTGCAGTAACAATGCTCTGCTAACGTACAGTGAGTAGGAGGCAGAAAAAAAGAAAAGTGAAGTTGGTTTATTTGTGTTTCCCTATAATGTCCATGTGACAGACAATGCGCGCCGGACAGAAACTGTTTTTTGGTTATTTGTGTTTTTGCAAGTCACAGCAGTTGAACCGTGACCACAAAAAATGCAGCACCTATTTAGCTCAGTGCACATAAAAGTAAAACATGTTAATTTCGCACAGTCTGCACCACATACCATGGCTCAGGCTCAGGTTGACTGGAGACACTTGGCTGAAGCTTTATTGTTAAAGGATACATACTACGCCCATTTTGAAATTCATTATTTTATTTTGGGTCACTACTAGAGTAGGTTTACATGCTTTAATACAAAAAAACATATATATATATTTTTTTATTACTATTATTTCCATAACTTAATAAATAAGCTGCTCTCAGAGCTCTCTGTTTTTCCTTTAAGGTCAGTTTGTTTATTCAGTCATGGAAACAAAGAGTCTGTTTATTTTGTTTGCTTAGGCATAAAAATCTCATTCAATGAAGATCCTCATCTTCTGATTAAAATGTCTTCCCTAAAACTACAAACTGCACCTTTAACCAATGACTTCATTGACTTGTTGGCTTGCACAAGAAACAGTTGACTTGGGACTTGCTCCACACTCGGCCCAAATGACTTTGAGTCTCATGTCTGACCCACTGGTGCCTCTTGTGTCCCAGGTGGTATCACGGTCACCTGTCCGGCCCAAACGCAGAGAAGCTGCTGCTGGCGCGAGACGAGCCGGACACCTTCCTGGTCAGAGAGTCGCTGTCCAAACCTGGAGACTTTGTCCTGTCGGTCCTCACCAACGAGAAGAGCAAAAGTGGAGGAAAGAGGGTCTCCCACATCAAGATCATGTGTCAGGTGTGTGTGCGTTTCAGTGTGTGACCATGTGTGTCTGGGACATAGAAGGTGAGGCGTTCATGAAACTAGAGGTGGTTTTGGTCAGTGTTTTGTTTGAAAAAGGAGTCTCAAGAGCAGATTCTCACCATGTAGACATGCTGAGGGGTATTCCCGAAGTTGTGTTGCGCTCTACGAAATGGGTTTAAAGTCTCATTTCCTCCGTCTTATGCAATAAAAGACTGTTGCTCAAATGTCAGCTCAGCACAGTTTTATTTCCGAGTAAAACCAGATTTGTGACGAGCCGCTATCTTACTATTAGTTAATATAGTCACTGTAAACGGCCGCTAATAAAAGTCGCAGTGCAGAAACGGGTCACACCGCCGTCTCTCTAACTCATTTTCATAGTCGCCACTCATTGTCAAAGGCCTTTGCATTTTATTTCCAGCGGCAGCTCACCTCACAGAAAACATCCGTCAGGCTTCATTTAAAAGGGACACATTGTTTTTGTGCAGCAGATTAGTGGAAGGCTCACAAACGCCTTTTCATGCGCACGTGGCAAAGATCAGCAGAGTTTCCCCCGCACTGAACTTCAGTCGGTTAACTGCTGCTGGTACCAGATGAATGTGAACACAACACACGGTGTCATTTGTGCGTTTAAAGTGTTGATTAAAGGATACGTACAAATTATTTTACAAAGTCTTTTATTAAAGTGCCCTTGTTTTTCACTGTTTGCATGATTGCCTCCCGGCTGATCCCCCCCTATTTAGAAAATGTGGTCTTTTATTTTTACGCAATTTGTCAAGATATATTGTCGTGTTTTTCGTGTGTGCTCAGAATGACCGGTATACGGTGGGAGGTCAGGACATGTTCGACACGCTGACGGACCTGGTGGAGTACTACAAGCGCAAAGGCATCGAGGAGATCTCTGGGAACTGGGTGTTTTTCAAACAGGTAAACTCTTTTATTGAATCCCAATGATGGAGATAAAACAGGTCAGACCTTGTAACACGTCTGACATGTGAATGTCAGAGAGCTGTGAAAAGGTGTGTGGATTATTTGAAAAGACGAGCAGCCCACAGAGAGGAAATATTACTCACATCTCTGAGCTGGTCTTTAAGTGATGACTGATGATGATGACGCTTGTCTAATGCGCTCACTGGCTCGTCTTTCATCTCTATTATGTGTTTTTTCCTTCCTCACTGTCTCTCTTTTTCTGTCCCGGCAGCCGTATTACTCCACCAGAGTGAATGCGGCAGACATTGACAGCAGAGTGAAACAGCTGGATCAGACCTTGCAGCAGCAGCAGGAGGCCGAGGGCGAGAAGAGCAAGGCGGGCTTCTGGGAGGAGTTCGACGTAAGATTTGACCTGGTTATTTTTCAACATGATCGACTCGTACCACCTGAGGTGTAAGAACCACAGGGGCTGTCCTGGAGTGGGGAAAAAGTAAATTATACATCAGACTTCTTGCTACACATTGACTGAAGTGTGTGGAAGCCTTTAATGCTCCACAGTTACTTCCTTACTGTGGGCAGAACTACAGGTAGTATGCCACCATCTTGTGGTGATGGAACACACTGAAGTCTCAGTGCTGTATGACCGAATAACACTTCACACTGAGGAGGGAAACCAAAGTCATTTAACTTACTAAAAATATTACTCTTTGGGTGGAAGTAAATGGAAAAACTACAGGTGCAGAGTTTAAATGAAATACATTTCAGGCGGTGGTGACGAGGGGCTGCGACTCATGATTGGGATGATTTTCATAACTGATTAATCTGATGATTATTTTCTCAATAATTTGGTCTATAAAATGCAGCAGTGGAAGAATAAGTACTTCAGATTGTTTACCTAAAGATGCTATTTGTAGATTTATGAGTCTCATTCCCAGCTCATCAAAAAGTGACGACCCTTCCTACAATCAGTTTTTGACAAGTTTGAGACTCAAAAATGAACTTTTTAAATTTTTTTTTTTACAAACAGCACCTTTAAGTAAAAATAAAAATACCACAGTATAAAAAGGCTTTGTTTCAAGTCTAACATCCAAAATCTCAAGTACAAGAGTATTACCATTAAATAAGCTACTTAAGGTGCCAAAAATAAAAGTGCTCATTATGCAGAATGGCCCATTTCAGAAAAATATATCACATGTTGTGAAATTATAATTTTGGATGTGTTGATGTGTTCATCACTTTAATAATGCAGCTGTTTTATTCACTATGTATATCGCTGGGTGGCTTAACCCATCAAAATCCATCAAAATGTATTCGTGGATTTATATTTTGAAATTATTACTGAATGTTCAAAGATACTAATACTGTCAAATAAATGTAGTGGAGTAAAAAGTGCAATATTTCCCTCTGAGCTGTAGTGGAATAGTAGAAGAAAGTAGCAGAAAATAGAAATACTCAAGTGAACTCCAACTAAAGTCAAGTAAAAAACATTTTTTGGTGCTTTTCTGTTGTTTTTTTTTAAAGGGAATGTTTAATGAAATATAATTTGGGGGCTGGAGAAACATCATCTGAGAAAATGAACTCAGTCATGACAGTTTAAGAGATAATTCAAAGTGGCCCACATATGTCGAGTCAATTAAATGTACTTAGTTACTTTCTACCTTTGATAAAATGTCAGAAAATTGTGAAAAATGGCAATCCCAGTTTCCCAGGGCTCAGTGTGACATTTAGACTTCTCATTTTGTCTTACTGTAAATATATTCAGTTAATAATAAAAGAAAATTAAGAGAAGGGTGACAAACTGACTCAAGAAGGTTTGGCATTTTTGCATCAACTATTAAAACAGTAGCCATTTAATTTTCTTTTGATCAACTCACGATTAGCTGTCTCATGTCTAGAGGGGAAACACTGAGATCTTGTACCCTTTTGTGACGTTTTATCAGTAGCTGCATCATAGAGTCATAGTTAGACTGACACATTTTATTACTTCCTGTTCGAGGAGAACTGGATACCTCTTGGATACCGTGTGTCCCTGCATACTGGCATATAGTCTGAAGGTGGGTGTGAAACAGTCGTGTCTCTCCTGCAGGCTCTCCAAAAGATGGAGGCGAAGGTGAAGAAGAGCCGAGAGGAGGGCCAGAGACCTGAGAATAAGAGCAAAAACAGATACAAGAATATTCTTCCCTGTGAGTTTTTAACCTTCTCCGTATCATTATTCACTCAAAGAACCAATTCTTATGAGTAAATCCACATTTTGGCAGTACCGACATTAACCACATGCTCTTGTTTTCCTTCACACCACAAGTCAATGACACCAGGGTCATCCTGAAGAACGCTGATCCTGATGTTGTGGGTTCAGATTACATCAACGCCAACTACGTCAGAGTGAGTGTCCCCGAGTCACTGTCCTCATAGTTACAAACAAACTGTCAGGTATCCTGTTCTCCATCATTCGTGGTGTTTTGTTTACTGGAGAGTGTTCACTGTGTGCGTGTGTGTTTGTGTGTGTGTGTGTGTGTGTGTGTGTGTCCGTAGAACACTCTGTGGGAGTCCGGAAATCAGAAAGTTTACATCGCCTGCCAGGGCTGCCTAGCAACAACTATCAACGACTTCTGGCAGATGGTGTGGCAGGAGAACACGAGGGTGATCGTCATGACAACAAGGGAGGTGGAGAAAGGACGGGTCAGTATCAAGATAACAAAAGAAACTGTCAGAAATGCCCAAAAAGTCAAAACTTTCGTCGAGATTTGGTGCCACAGTCTATAAAATTGATTAGTCTTGGCTTCATATGGTTCCATTGTTTCCTCATAGAGAAACAATTTTCTCTGTTTTACCAAAAATTATAATAGTTAAATTTTTCCATGTCCTCAGTGAGGTCCCTGTGTTAGCTTCTCTGGGGGTCACTTTGGTTTCTTAGTCATAGTTTTCACATTGTTGTTGTTGCAATGTAAAGTCCTTTGAGAATGAAAGTGTGAATAATGAGCATATTAATCAATAAATCAGTGTTGACTAGATTTTGGATTCAAATAGTTCATACAGTGTTTGACTTTCATAAAATTTAGTGGAGTTTAATTGAGTTAACTCCGTGCAATTATAATAAACATACTAACAATGAACCATATTATATTAAAATACACAAAATACCTCAAATCTCAGTAAATACAGGATGTCTACAGGTCCCCAAAAAGTCTTCAAATGTTTTAAATTTAATTATGAATTGCCTGAAAACTCTATACTTGCATGTAACTGTGCATCAAAATGTAGATTAACCTGACCACTCTGATAACCATATTCCCATGTAGCACTTACATCTGCACAGAACGTCATACTTTCATACTTACAGGCGAAGGTTGAATAAGAGTGAATTTGGTAAAGAATCTGTTTTTTCATAATTATCTTGAAATGTCATAAAAAAAACATTAACATGTACGTGTCTGACACCTGTAAGAACCCTGAAATACTGTTTATTGTTTAAAAAATACACAAGATGCCCTAAAATATGAGAGATGTGACAAAAACAAAATACTATTAAGGGTGAGAGATTTAGAAGCAAAGTTATAATTGATTTATTCTGTATTTTTATGTAGAATAAATGCGTGCCGTACTGGCCCGACAACCAGAGCTCCAAGGAGGCCGGTCCGTTCCTGCTGGCCTGCACCTCAGAGAGGGAAGCTGCTGATTACAAAGTGCGAGTTTTGGAGATCACTCCTGTGGATGAGGTAACCTCCACACCAGCCTCTCTCCTCTCTGTATGTGTTATTATTAATATTACTGTGGCTACTATTATTGTAATTTTTTCTCTTTCGCAGCCAAAACGAAGTCGCACCATCTGGCACTACCAATACATGAGCTGGCCCGACCACGGCGTCCCTCAGGAGCCGGGCGGTGTCCTCAGCTTCCTCAACCAAGTGAATGCTAAGCAGGCTGAATATCCTGATTCTGGACCCATGATCATCCACTGCAGGTACCAGACAGCTGCGGGAGACCCGACCCGACGTAATGAGTGTGGGGCCCCAGAGCCGAACACAGCAGGGATTGTTGATATTCTTCATTTGCGTCAGAGTGAATTAGTAGCGGCACCTCAGCATGAATCCCCCGTTAAAGTTAGGAGCAGATTCAAACTGTGAAGGTGGGATTTTTAGAGCATTGATTGCAATATTAGGGCTGCAACTGATGATCATTTTCACTACTTGATTTGTTGAAAACTTTTTAAAACACTGATTTTTCACTTACAGCTCAAATTCTCTTTCATTATCCTCAATTTTCACAGTTCTGCCAAATGTTTGCTCACACCACATGCCAGAGATCAGAAATCCTCAAACTTCAAACCTGTGATGTGCTGAAAGACATCTGTAATGGGGTGATTTATGAAAAACACCACATCACTGTGTTTACCAGACAGATAGATAGATGGATGGATAGATACTTTATTTATCCCGAGGGAAATTCAAGTATCCAGTAGCATGCAAAATACAAAACATACATTAAACTAACATTTAAAAACCTAACCTTAAGAATAGAATTAAAAATAAAATAAAAGATCAAATATAAAGTATTAAATATAGATATAATATATAAATATACCACGCTCGTATTTCATTATGAGGTGATAACGCTTGCAGGTTTAAGATTAAAATGATTCTTGTTTCAGGATTTAGATTAGTTTCAGCCGAACAAAAGGTTTTGAGTCGAACGACAGATTATCCTTTTGGAATTTTGCCCGTGTGACGTGAGGGATACTGAAGCCGCTTGTGCTTTTTAAAAACTTGTTGTTTGAATGATTATACAACGCTTGTTTAAGTATTTTGGTATGTTAGTGTGTTCACAAACATGTGTGACATGTGACCCCCTCACCACCTCTTGTGACAGGCGGCGGTTCTCTGAGCCACGGGCAGGTTGATGTTCCTTTCTGATTTTATTGTATCATTGGGTTTTAGTGGCCTGAAGCTAAATAACTACCAAGTATTTTTATACTAAAAAGCACAAATTATATTCCCTTGGGGAGTCCTGTTCAAACAGCTACCATCATTGCTTGGAGTCTCTCTCTTATCCATCTGTCTTTGCAGAAAAAAGTTTTAAGCCTGGTCAATGTGTCATAAAAATTGATTTATGATTGATTTATTAGAAATGTTGTCCAGACATCAATCCCCCCCCAAGAGGATTTACCCTAATGACCTTTGTACTCCTCTTACACTTCCTCCTCGCATTTTGTGTCCTAATACTTTGGTTTATCGAGCAAATACCTGCAGATATGACCGCTCTACTTTTTTTTGCTTGGTTGTTTTGTTTCTTTTTTAGCAAAAGTATCATCATGTTAAAACACTAAATTAAGATAATCAACATGTTAAGCATAGCTGCTAAACATCAGCATGCCAGCGTTGAGTCTGTTTGTAAAAACAATCAGACACACAACAGTGAGAAAGACTGCGCTCTTTCTGCTACAAATGGGGCTTTTGTAGCGTAAGTTGATGTTTGCAGCGTGAGTTTTGGGGAAAACAATGTATCTGACTTTTGTCTTGCCTGTTTTTAAAAAAATATTTTTTAAGCCTAAACAAACCAAACAAACAAACTCTCGTTTTTTTCATGACCGAACAAACTGAATAAACAAACTGACCTTAAAGGACAACACAGTTTCATACTGTGTTACTTTGTATATATTTGGCGGACCCTGCCACCTTTCTAGCTTTAGACAGTGTTCTGGGGACCGATCATCTTAACAGCTTGTTTATTCAGTTACCGAAGAAAATGAATATCTCTGATCTGTAACGTTAACCTACAATTTCACTGAAACAAGTCAGCTAAACATGTCTGCTTGCCTAATGTAACCTTTAGCTGAATAACATTAACATTTTAACACACATCAATAACGACCAGTACTGTAACTCCAGCAGTGCTCCGGGTAATAACATACAAAAAACACTGTCACTGTGAGCATACTAGCATTAGGATTTAGCATTTAGCTCAGCCTCACAGAGCTGCTAGCATGGCCGTAGACTTTTAGTTAGTAAATGTAGTAACTGATGTATCAACTTTGTTCTCTGTGATTGTTTGCAGTGCTGGGATTGGTCGAACAGGCACCATTGTGGTGATTGACATGATCCTCGAGACCATTGACACTATAGGTACATTTTTATATTTATATTCATTGATTATTTTCCATTTTTTCCTCACACCACTGCCATTCACTGCTTTCCTGTCTCACTTCCCTCTGCAGGTCTGGACTGCGATATCGACATCCCAAAATACATCCAGATGGTGCGAGAGCAGCGCTCTGGTATGGTGCAGACAGAGGCCCAGTACAAGTTCATCTACCTGTCTGTGTCCGAGTACATACAGACCACGAAGGCCAAAGACTGCGCCTACATGGTGAGTAACAGGGACAGGGAAATCCAGGAAGAAGATGAAGAAAGATACAGAAATGTGTCTTTTCTTGTGGGTGAAATACAGATTGATACATAAAGTGCAAACAGGAGCAAGATTAAATGAATCTATGTCAATAGGCCTTTGCACTTATGGCTGCTGATTCGAACACCAGAGCCGATTAGTTCAATGCCAGCAGAGTGATACGTTATCTGAGAGTGGCTTGTGAAAGATGAACATTGACCTAGAGGCAGAAAAAAAACAACCACACAGACGAAACCAGCCTCACGACCTCTCTCTTCGTTTGAATAATGAGTCGCATCCGAAATGTCTCTGTTTCTCTCTTCCCCAGGAAACTGATACAGAGTATGGAAATCTGCAACTCAAACACCAACCAGCGAGCAGGAAGGCCTCAAAGTGAGTGGGCGGGTGTGTCTGAGCGTCTGTGTGAACTGGATGTCCTTAAAACATTCGCATGTCTCCTCTAAACCTCGCACGGCCGCCCTACTTTCTTTTCCAAAACATGTCTTTGTCAGCGTCTTCAGCCTCGTGTCAGCAGTCTCATTTCGCAGATAGGAGGAGCGGTGGGTGGAGGGAAGAGGGAGGATGTCACTGCAGCTGGACTCCAACTCCACTTTATCAATTCAGTGTTTCAGTTTTAATCTTTGGGGCTACGCTGCAAACAAATTATTCATTTTATGACACGATTTTATATTTATTAGAGCATTAAAGGTGCACTATGTAGATTCAGGGAAGATTTATTGAATCAATTTTTTTGCTGAGCTATGTACTTATATTCTCCAGAATATTTCAAATAATGCTAAAATGCAGGCTTAATGTATCTGAATAAGGCCATTAATTGTTGCTGCTAGACATGACTTGTTGATAATATACAAATCCACCTGTGAATACAGATTACAACCAGTTATAACGCATTGGTCACCACATGACATGACAGTAATGTTTCATCACACACAGTTGGTGTGCACAGAGAAATTAAAACTCCTGTGGGAACAAACATGTTTTTAGTCCTGTCTAAAAATGGAGTAGTGGTGCACTTAAGCCTCTTGTGGTGCAGACAAGTATTACATAAACACACACAAAAAAAATATCCTGCCAAGATTTGATTTTAACCCAGCAGCAAGTTTTTTTCCTCCCGAAGAATTTCTTTCACTTGGTTTCACTTTAAAGAAAACACATTTCTTTAGTATTGTTTTTGTCGCACGCCTTTTTTCATAGACACAGGAGAGAAAACTTCCCCTCAGAGCTTCTGTATCTGTCCGAGTCACGTGAAATGTATTTTCATCAGAAAATAGTGGTCGAATAACAATGACAACAACTCCAATGATCCCAGATTACGTATGTCTTTTGTTTTGCTTTTCTGGGCGCCCCCTAGTGGCAGAAATGACATGCTGTCCCTTTGATAAATCACGGAGGTAAACAAGACATCAGATATTTTTGGAGTGACGCTCAGCTCGTCCCTGATTGATGGCCCCCAGAGGATTTACCCTGATGACATTGGTGCTCCTCATACATTCCCGCCAGTTGTTTGGTTTATCGACCAAATAGCTGCAGAAGTGACAGCTCTTTTTTTTTTTTTTGCTTCGTTGTTTAGTTTCTTTTAGCAAATATCATCTTGTTAAAACACTAAATTAAGATGAATAAGCTCGTCTCTGATCTGTCTGAATAATGTTTCTGTGGCCTGTGACCCCTGTGAGCTGAGTGCTGTTCTTTTTCTAATTAAGCAGTTAGAAAAGATAAAACAGCTGAGAACAATGAACTGTTCAGCCCCCCAACACTGTAAACTTTGACCCACTTGGAGCGCTGAGTAGTTGGCTGCCAGCTTTGAGTGATTTGATTCACGGTTGGTTGGTCTGTATAAATTGTTCTGATGCTGCAGCCTTTCCAGTGTCACTTCTGACAGAACTGTGTCCAATCGATGTTGGCTGTTGTATAAAAATATACAGGACGGAGGAAATCACTGATCAGCTTTTTTTCTGTGTCTATTTCCAGAAACAAGGAGGACGTTTACGAGAATCTGTCCAAAGGAAAGAAGGATATGAAGAAGCAGAAGTCCGACAAGAAAAGTGGCTCAGTAAAGAAAAGATAGAAGAGGCTGAGAACGTTTTTATCGTCGTTTTGTTATATTTATGCAGGCGCTCTTTTGTTAAAGATTTATATTTTAGTGGAGACCTTTTACAAAATAAAACTTGAGGTGTAAAATCAGAAGAAAAGGAAACCTGATTTGTCACATGCAAGCTTGGTTGATGCTTTTGTTGAAAATAAAGGCAAAGCATTTGTCAACACTTTGCTGTTTAATTGTCTTTATTTTAAAATGTGTAGTTATTTGAATAAAGGCACCATCATCTTTGTGGGCTCTTAATTTTTCAATAATCAGGCTTAATGTATTTTATAGTTACACATGTATCAATAAACAGTAATGCACCAGGAGCAGGACATTATACAATGGGGAGCTCATTTTGCCAGTCAAAGAAAAAAATAAGATAAAAACTAAACTTAATGGAAAATCTATTCACACTTTAAGGTAAAACTTATGGGATAATTCATAAATATGAGCTAAAATAAAAGGTGCTGTACTTGTTAATACTGTGTCATGTGTCCTGTTTATGTATGTAATTTTACATGTACATCTTTTCTGTATTATTTAAAAACAGAAGAACATGGATCGGCATGTTGCGAGCTCTCATTTCTAACACTGATTGACATATTTTATTTAACATTAACTTCAGACACTGTTGTTTTGTTAAAGGTTTGATTACATCAGCGTTTCAGTTATTTAATCCCATCAGCATTTTGTCAGCTGCTGTTTCCAAGGTCAAGAATGAACGTTGAACCTCGGCTTTTAAGTCCTTCGAGTACTCTGAGCGACAACAGCAGTAGTGTTTCACACATCTGACCGACAAAAAATGCTGATTGGTTATTTAAAAATAAAATTTGTCCATCCTTGTTAATGAGGCTTTTACAAAGCCAAACCCCCCCCAACAACCCCAAAATACAGATTGAGCTTTTAATCGTTTTACTGGGAGGTGGAGTGTTACGGAATTTATGTAATATATGAGTGTTTTCCAAACAAAGGGATGTGAATAGTAGCGTGTAAATCTGAAACAGCAACAGAATTAATACTAACTTTATTTGTAAAGGCTTTTTATATAAAGTGTTAACAAAAGTGCTTTACATGGTAAAAAAAAAGTGACAAAAAATAAACAACAGACCAAGAAACACAGTTAAAAACAGATTAAATCTTTACAATCTTTACATCTTTTCACAAATGTGTGCTGAGCATATTTAAATTGAAAATACAGAAAACTGACACAGCACAGATTCACAAAAAAGGCTTATATATATATATATATATATATATATATATATATATATATATATATATATATATATATATTCCAAGCGTTTAACCGGAAGCCTTCCTCATAGCCCGGAAGTCGAGATGTCTGTCTTTAGAACACACAAATCAGCGAGGCACCGACACCGTGTCCAGTAATTAAAGGTGCTTAATAGACCGCATCTCAAATTCCTTCTTTATTAATGCGCCGCCACCTGCCGTTGATAACGCGTCATCATTACGTTTAGATCAGTGCCAACCTGGTGTGTACTGCGGGGTCATCTGACCCGGGTGTGAATGCAGAGTGTGCACATTCCCATTGCACACAAAAGCCTGATCTAAGCGGGTTTAAGTGGGATTTTTGACCCGTGTCAGGGAATTAAAGGTGCACTACGTAGTTTTGGGAAATACATTTTAATCAGAAGGGAAAAATCTTCATCGGCTTAATGTTTTATGACCGAACAAACACAGTAAACAAACTCTCTTGGTATTCATGACTGTATAAACAAACTAACTTTAAAGGACAACACAACTTACACTACTCCATACTACTGTTTTACTTTGCTTATATGTGGCGGACCCTGCCACCTTTCTTGCATCAAACCTTATTTTCCTCTGAGAGCAGCTTATTCATTCTGAGTTTGTATTATAACCTCATAAATATTGTAAATATTAAAATCTTGATTTTTTTTTTATTTCTTCACCAAAACTATATAGTGCCCCTTAAAGTAAGAAAACGTCAGTATTTCTTGCATCCCTGAGACATCCTACTGGGACTGGTAACAAACCGGCCAGCTCCCAGGATGAATACACACACACACACACACACACACCCCTCCCACCACAGCGTTAATGACCCAAGGCACCGCCTCTGCCTGCATATGATCCCTCTGAGTACAGACAGATGCATGATCCTCCCTCTGCATGTAGTCTTGCAGGAACGCTCCGACTGAGTCACAGCTGCCTGGAAACCATTTCCACAGATCCAGAGTGAGTCTCCGCCAGAGAGTAGTCACATACATCCAGCGAGCAGCAGCCGAGCTTCAAACTCCGAGCAACGGAACAGCAACAGGCTCATTTTACGCACATTCCCGTCGGACCCAGCCTTTGTCCAGAGACACTGTGTCAGTGAAACTGATATTAAAAACCAGGCGGCAGCTCATCTGAGGGATCCGGACTCGAGTCGAAGAAAAGAGGGAGGGAAAGTAGAGATTTCAGCTCGTGTGGTTCAACATGTCCAAACCCAATTACTCCGGTGTGTTTCACATGGTGGAACAGGACAATATGGACGCCTACCTCGGTGCTTTAGGTAATACTCGTATTGTTGCATAAGTGTGCATTTTAGACAATTGTGTTGCCCTTTATTATTATTTTTTAAACTAGTTGCATATGTGTTTTCCTTTGTTGATGCGTGCTCTGCTCTACTGTGATCTTTGTCATTCATTTCAATGTTGTGGTTAATTTTCATATGCAGCAGCACATATCAGAATAATGAAGTCACCACCATGTCCTCTCTGTGACCCCAGACTCCTCCACGCTCACCCACACTCAGTGTCTCCCCAGCTCATGTTCTATTGATTTTCTTCTGAATTCCAGATATTAATTTTGCTCTGAGGAAGATTGTGTGTCTGCTGAAGCCCACCAAAGACATCACCCACGACCCGGCCACAGGAAGCATGAAGATCCGCACCATCACCACCTTCAAGAACTTCAACATGGATTTCAACATCGGGCAAGAGTTCACTGAAGATCTGCAGGCGGTGGACGGTCGAACCTGCCAGGTGTGTGTTGGTGTGTTTTTGAATATGCGTGCTGGCATGTGTGGACTTGCTTACAGGGCTCTTAATACAGTGGATATAAAGTATCA
Organism: Diplodus sargus; assembly: GCA_903131615.1. Lineage (NCBI taxonomy): Eukaryota > Metazoa > Chordata > Actinopteri > Spariformes > Sparidae > Diplodus > Diplodus sargus. The sequence goes on from CAEMYA010000130.1 coordinate 5,085,164, forward strand.
CTGCTTGCCATGCAAGCTTGCCTCTTTGTGTGCTTAATTTGGAATGTCTCAGGGAAGTCGACCCTCCCACTGCTGTGATTTCTGTGTTGTAACAACCCCCTGCTGCTCGAAGCCTGGCTTTGAAAAAAACCCCCCAAAAAACCCCATTCATAGTCCTCAGATTACAAACCCCTTCATGAAATCAGTGCATGAATCAGAATCAGCATCGTCATCTTACCGAAAACGAGAGAAAAGAGCAAACGGAGGCAAAAAGAACGGGAAAATAAATAGGTTTGAATCCACGGTGACCCTTTTCACACCGCACAAAGACTCTTGTCCCCGTGTGATCGAAACGTGTGAGCTACTTTACATACTAATTACACGCATTAACCAAGCATCCCTGTGCCTGTGCAGACTACGGTGAGCTGGGATGGAAACAACCTGGTTTGTGTACAGCGAGGGGAGAAAGAAGGACGAGGCTGGAAGCACTGGCTGGAGGGCGACAAGCTGCATTTGGTGAGGATGTGAAAAGAAAAGGAAAGAAAAGGAAAGAGGGAGAAGGGGAAATGGACAAGGAAAAAGATGCCATAATAGATATGCTAACTGAGGGGGAGAACATGCAAATAAGGCAGAGTTTGGAAGTTATTCATTGGCTTACTCAGCTGCACTGCGCTGTCTTTGTGGGAAGAGGTACGTTATGAAAAGGTTTGTGGAGCCATGGGGGGGGAGAGAAAGGAAGGCGAACACAAAAGAGGGGGAAGACTGTTGAATGCACGTCTTAATAAAGTGCTACAACAACTTTGAATCCAGGGAGAGGGTTAGTTCTGCTCATTTTAAGGGTTTCAGAGCTTATGGGTGATCTGTCGGTGGCGATTAAGATTTAAAACAATCAGTATTGTTCCTATAAACAGCTCTCGCAGGATTTCCAATACCTCCGTTGCAGCGAGGACAAAGGGACGCGTTGTTGACGTCGAGAGAATTGGGAAAGAAATCCCAGCGAGGATCAGGGCTCTAAAATGGTGGATTTTTTTTTTT
>CAEMYA010000130.1:5086232-5126202 GCA_903131615.1 Diplodus sargus
CTCATTTTAAGGGTTTCAGAGCTTATGGGTGATCTGTCGGTGGCGATTAAGATTTAAAACAATCAGTATTGTTCCTATAAACAGCTCTCGCAGGATTTCTAATACCTCCGTTGCAGCGAGGACAAAGGGACGCGTTGTTGACGTCGAGAGAATTGGGAAAGAAATCCCAGCGAGGATCAGGGCTCTAAAATGGTGGATTTTTTTTTTTTTAAAGGTTACACAAAGCAGGAGAAGGGAGCAGTGAGAGGCTAATGGAGAGTGAGTGAGGGGGGCAAGATAAGTAGATGGAGAAGGAGTGGGAGACGGATTACAAGGTCAAAGGATGAGGAGGGGAGCGGGGGGGGGATGGGATTGAATTTTGGATACACTCCCAGGTTTGTGCATCACTCATTTAATGCTCCTTTGATGTGCCAAACTACCCTTTACATCCCTCACCCCCCTTTCCCTCCCCTCCTTCCATCTCTCTCCCTCCCCTCACTGGTCGTTTTCCTCTCTGCAGGAGATGAGAGTTCAAGGCGTGGTGGCCAAGCAAGTCTTCAAGAAGGCTGATTGAAGTAAATGAAGAATTTCCTTTTTAGTGGACAACCTCGATTTATTCTTAATGGAATATAGTGATGGACACAGTACAACATTTGAATATGTTTGTAGGTTTTTTTTTCTTTTTCTTTTTAAATCAACATTAGTTTGAAGCATCACATGAGACCGAATATCTGTGAAAATCACTGATCTGTACATGTTTCTGTCCGATGGTATTAACTGAGAAGAGAGAAGTGGAACAGAAGAACTTGTGTAAACATTCCCATCGTGCTTCCTCGTATTGCACTATCTGTCTTCATAATGTCATAAACAAATCATACATCTGCCGGGTGTCACTGCTGCCTCATTCCTGAGACTTTAAATGTCAGTAGCATTGCTGGTGCATATCTTCAATGCTTCATATGTTTTTTTTTTATAAATACTCAAAGTCAACAGAAATTCACACGACAATGTTCTTTTAAGATAAACTGAATGTTTGGTTGCTTGAACCAGTTCTCATGTACACATTCTCAACCTGGTAGGAACAATATAAATTAAATTAGAAATGATTTGAAATAAAATTACAACAACATATTACATTACATTACATTACATTACATTACATTACATTACAGTAAGACAAGAGTTCTTATATTTTTCTCATTGTCAACAAATCCCATGAAAACACCAATGATCGTTTGTATGAGTTTGTGCCCCCAGTATGTACGAGGGGTGAGAGTCACAAATATAAAATGGAGGCGATAAATATACATGTGAATAAATAGAGGGGTAAAACTGCAAGTGATATGAGATAGTAGTGAAAAATGTGATCATTTCAAGCGGATTTTGATTTTAAAAGTCATACTTTGATGAAACAAGCCATGATTTATCCTTTACTGTGTTTTAACATTTTCAACAAAAAATAATTTTGTTTATCATCTAAAGAAAGTGTCCTCAAGGGTTAAAGTAACAAAAATAAGTAAGGCAGACGTTCTCTAAAGAACATCTTTCAATTCTGACTTTTCTGTGGCACTCAAGCCCGTTTGTTCATATAAAGATGTAATTTAAAACAGGCCAACATTTTTTTTATAACTTTTTTCAAAAAACGATTATTTTCCAGAAGAGCTGAGTGCTGTTATTCTTGCCAAATGTTGCTCACTCAGCAGTAAAAATAGTATTTCATAGGGACTATTTTCTGCTGCGGATTGATCCACATTTAGTGAACGGCAGCAAAACATGGGCTTGATTGATTAAACTACAGTGTCCTCATCGATGTAATGTAAAAAAGTAACACAGTCACCCAGTGCAACAGTGTGGCTCATTCATGTGTTTTAAATAGTTTTTTTTCAGACAATGGAGCTCTGTTTAAGGATGAGCCACATCAGGCTTTGACAACACATACAAACTTGTTGCTGCATTCGTTGTTAGCTGTTGGTTTTGGTCTTTTCATGAGATTTGACTACATTAAGACTCCAGAAGATAGTTATTTTTAAATAGACACCACTGAGCTGGTGGTAAAAACACTTGTGAAGCTCCCATCTAAGACTAATTCACATCAAAGGAAAATACTCAAGTACAGAGCTGCGCCAGGCCTTACACAGAAATATCACATTATTTGTGCTGAAATTCTCGTTAAAGTCCTGTAGGGGGCAGCAAACTTTCTTTTCTTTGGTATAAATACTTCAGGTCCCGTTTGAGGACTGTCTCTACGCTGGAGTGAGACCTTGTGGCTCCGGGTAAATGTTGGTGTAACTTTTACTTGATTATGTCCCCGCACCACTCGTCCTCCTGTGGCTCTGAGTGGGTCCTAAAGAAGCTGTTGCAGTGCACAGCATTTCCATTCTTCTGGTTGGGTTCAGGGAAGGAAACTGAAACCTTGAATGGAGTTATCGGACTGTAGCTGTCCATGCTGTCCTGCGGGCTGTCAGTGACCACAGCATCATCTGAGGAGGAGAATAAAAATCAATATTTAGTGTGATCATCCTTCAAAGTGATGTCACGTCAAATTCTTTGGTCTCTGTGGTTTATGGCCTTCTTAATGGGGCTAAAAGCATTTATGAGCATGGATGGTTTTTCATTCTAATATACGGAACGTTGACAATTTAAAGGGAAAACGAACATAGTGTCTCAGCTCGTGGTCGGGCCACAATGAGCTGCCTGTACGGCAGCAGTGCCCTCTGGCATAGATACTAAAAGACTTTGAAACTCCACAGGAGGGATGAATATTGTTTTTTTAAATCGCCACTCCTTTACTCATTCAAACTTATTACTTATTCAAACATCCATGTAAACATTGTAATAATGACAGAGACAACTGAGACAAAAAGTTACATTGGGGAATTTTTAAGATCATATCTGGGCAATGTGCTGGACATGAGTCTTTTCCCCGTAAGTGTGCGTTCTGTACATCCATGGCTTAAAGGGTAAGTCCACCAATTTTACAAATTAAAGCGTGTTCACAGGTCTTTTACACAGTATAAAGTATAAAGCCTTTTGTGGCTCTGAACGAGATCTGATACAATGCCCCCAGTGATGAGACTCAGTGGTAATGTAGGTACCAGGTTTTTGAAAGCAGTCCACAGGTCTTGACATTGTACTCATATAACACTGTTAGACAAATTTTGGACAGTTTTTTTCCACGCATTCTTCTTGCATTACCCGTCAGCCACTGAGTGACAACACTGGAGGCAGTTTATCAGATTACATGCAGCTTCCTCTGTAACCACAAAAGGCTTTATACTACTTTTTTTTTTCACAACTGCAGCACTACACTTTAAAAGCAAAGACATTGACCATGAACCACAATGTCACTGATTTAAGTCTGGCTGGGGATGTCTCTAATCTCAGTTCTGGTCAGAACCTCTAACAAAGGCATAACAATGCCACAAAACAAACAACAGCAAAAAAACCTAAGCTAAATTGTTGAATATTTTTTACAGTTGGTGTGTGAGTGCATGTAGCATGTTTGGGAGATTTGTCACCTTGCTTAATAAGAGGTAAATCACATCCGTCTACCATGCAGCTCTCTTGGCAGTAACTTTTCAGCTCTGTGGCCGGTAAAGGCAGGTCCAGTGGACTGGCGGGTGCTGCTGGAACCATATCAACCAAGGTAACCGGGACTTTGGGGCTGGCTGTCACACAGAAGATAACACAAATAAGGTCGAAAACAGAAGTCTACAAGGATAACTTTATGATCATGATCAAGAGAGTGAATTACACCAAAATAAAGCAGCTTAACAAGTTTCAATTTGGTAACTTGTTATCTGTTATGGTACTGACTGACCTATAGGTGGCACTTGAATCTTTAAAAAAAAAATCCAATCACTCACATGTGAAGTATGATCCTAATAAATATCTTGACTTATAGATAAATCGCCTTTCTAGGAAGATCTGCAAAATTCAAACAGGTCGTTGTGACTCAATATCAGAGTGATACTCCTCTCCATTATCTGAGGATCAAACACTCACGCTCCTGTACGTGTGGCAGTCGCTTGTAAGAAGTTTGTAGTTTCCTTTTTCACAGAAAGAGGCTGTGGTCGGATTTGACTCACAGCAGTTAAAGTATATGGAGTGGAAAATTGTGTCAAACTTCAGTGAAAACGTGTAAATTTGCCTGTGCAGCATAAATCGATTCTCTGATGTCTCTATGTATGATCAATTTTTTCCAAACAGTCATTGGTTTGGCTTAATGAAGTGCTATATTTTTTTTTTGTCGACACTCAATTCCAATGAAGTACCAATGTAAATGTTTTACAGCAAACGCTCAAACCTACATGAAGCAGTACTGCAGTACAAACCAGGTGAAGAGCCCTCATAAATGTGTGTAAGGTGGTCAGTTTGTGCTAATTTGATGAATTGCAAATTGACTTGGTAACGTTTATGACTAATGCACACTTTCACCTGAAGTGATAAGGGGCTTTGCTTTGCATCATCATCATCTGTCTTGTCTAACGGCCTTGTAGAGACCTCGTTAGGTCTAACCAAATTACTACATAAAGTGGACAAACAGCTTATTTAAAGCTGAAAGTATCTTACTTTCAGTTTGTTTTCCCCTTGTGGACAAGAGAGGATGATTCATTGATCTGTAACCACTTAACCTTTTGGTCAAGTGGTGGGGTACACCCTGTTGCCAGTTTATCAAAGGGCTGACATGGTTGACAAACAACCATTCACACCTACAGTCCTTGTACTGTGAAAGGCAGCTGGAGAAGACATGCAAAGAGCCGGGTCTTGAACCCAGGACCTTCTTGAGGTAACAATGCTAACCACTGCGCTGCCACACTGCCCTAAAAGAGGATGATGATGAAAGAAAGTAAGCTCTGTTTAAGTGCCGAACAGTACCACCAGACGGCAAAGTAGAGTATGTCCTCAGGCTGTGAGACCCCTCAACATCAGCCTCAGCATGCAGCTATGAAGATAGTCATAATATATGATTTATCCAACCATAGATTGGTGGAAATCCAACCGGGTGATTGTTGATTTCTTGCTTTTGTAGGTCATGTAGAGGCATCGGTATTAAACTGCGACTGCTTCATAACCAGCTAATGCCCCCAATGGGTTCATTTGGCCATCATGTTTTTATACTTTCATTTCTAGACTTGTGTTTTTCAACAAAAAGCAAGCCTAAAATCTCAACGCACACCTGTATTCGAATCTGTGCATAGTAGCCTCTGTAACAGGTTTAATCTAATCACTCAGTACAACTTTATTTTTAGTTCCTGCAAGGTTTTTTTTAAAGTTATCATTTAGGGTTCAGAATTTGTCTTTGGCATATAGCAAGATAACAATCAACGGTTGTTTTATGTGAACTACAGGTTTCCACATCACACATGTGCAATTTGCATAATGGACCGTATCAGTTGTGATGTCAAGCTTCTGCTCAGATTTAAGGTGAAATTCGAAGCAGATGAAAGGGAAAACAACACGTCTTCTGTCAAAGTCTGCATACACATACACTCTTGCATTGCCGAGCTCAAACATCACAGCGAAGTGACAACAGCTTGCTGTTCTGGATGAAAAAAAGTCCTGGTTTCTCTGCTTTAGCGGATTATCTGAAACACAGTTGTGGTTATAAAGAGTGCTTTGAGCTGTACAAACCATATCTTAGCGAACAAAACCAAAACTATATTCATGGCACGCTACTACATCAGGTGGGAAAATACCGGTGTCCTTTTTAGTAATGTGTATGTATGTAACCCTTTGAAGATACCTCAATGCTGATAAGGTTAGATATTGAGAAAATCCAGATGTACTGTGATAAGAATGGAGACTCTTTTCCTGGCAATCATAAACATCAAAACAAGCAACCAACTAATGCTGATTAAGTGTTTTCAAACTGGCCCTTTTCATTGGAAGCACAGATCTGACTGGTAGATTGTCAAAACCACACACTTCTTCAAGCTGGACCTTCTCTCTCAATAGTTGTACTTCATGAGTAAATTCCAGTATTGGCACACGCTTCAGCGGAAATTCAGCAAATGTCAATGAAATACGACAGAACGTCAGCCAAAACAATCAATGATGGGACTGTGCCTCATACGTAGGATCTGTTTCTCAGTATGAGTTAGCTACCTGTGAAGTGTGCGTCACACTGCACCAAATAACTGTGTCAGCCTGAATATGTACAGGATGTGGTTTCCCCATTGAGTTTGTCATGTTTGCTGAGCTTGTTTAGTAACACAGCTCCTTATTTATCCTGTCTGCGTTGTACAGACTCGTAAATATTCTGCTTCTCTGCAAATAAAAACAACATAAATTACGCTTATTCAAACTTCAAACTTAATTCAAATTCAATAGCAGATAATCGGGGACGAGCAGAGAGCTTTTTTAATGAATTCCCTGTAAAGGAAGCAGTGCGTGGGTACGTTCGAAAGAGACGAGCAGCGACCTTCAACTGTACGACTTCAAAGCAATCTGTGTCTCACAGTTGTGGCCGACGACTTGCGTAAACTGCAGTGCGTAGGCCAGCATTTGCACTGTTTCATCGCCCCTTCAGGAAGGCTTTTTTTTTAAAGTGTGAGAGCAAAAGTGTCAAAAACAGTGATGAAACACACCTACGCATGTTACATGATGTACACACCTGTTCTGTATGACTTGCGTTTTTCCCTCCAGCAGATAAAAACGAACAGGACGAGTGCGGTCAACACGAGTCCTGACCACAGGCCTGCGGGTAATATCCAGTTACAACCTGATAAACAGAGAGAGATAGAGAGAGAGGGGGGTTTTCACAGGGACCCAAATACATTCTAATTAGGTTTTTCCTCCTGATTGCACAAGTAACTTCTGGTAAATTAAGTGGGAGTGAGCGATTACTAAAAACTGCTCGTGTTTCTGCCTTGATAATATTGTCAGCGAGGTGATGAATGAAATAAACGTGACTATAAATGATGACAGAAAAAGCTTTCCGCAGTTTCCTCAGCTAAGACCAATATGAATTTATATTCAGCCAATTTGCATTTCATTCACAACACTGACACCAGAACGGTCACACCTTATCCAACATTTATAAGAAGTATTTAAACACCTAATAGTATCTGTTGTTGTCTGATGCATCCATGACTGTAGGAACAGTTCACTAATGCTTAGTAACACTCAAAACCTTATGATTTCAGACAAAAACAAACTCTTAGAGTGTGTTATAAAGCACCTATTAAAGCAACATTATGTCACTTTTTAACCCAAAATAAATAGCTTCAAAATCATGTTGACATTGCAGTGTCTTGTAATGGTGAACGGTGTCTCTGTCTCAGCCAATCCGCCCCCAGCACTTGTCTCTGCACTACGTGACTTCAGTGAGTAGGTGGGATCACAGTGTTACATACTTTACTTTGTATGACATTTACTTTATCATAAAAATTTTCAACACATAACATTCAGGGGAATTATCGATTATCTTTATCTTGCGTCATGGCACGCTACCTTCCCATCAGTGCATATCACACGTGACACCAAATGACGTCAAAGATGTAACAAGACAGAAACAGACGGAAAGGGAGTCTGACATGCAAGAAAAAAAGGCGTGTTCGTGACCCTGCAGCTCAGCCTGGATTCTCCTATTTTGTCAATTTGTTGTAGTGCTTGGGACGCTTTATCAACCCAAAATGTCGCTATGTGACGTCCTGGGAATGAGACTCAACAATAAAATATCTTTCTGGAGCATTTCTGAACAACTCAGACAAATCCTACATTTCAGAACCTGTACTTTCTTACTTGAGTAAAGAAGTCGAATCAGTACTTCTACTTTTACCAGAATTTTTTTTACACAGACATATATACGTACTTCTACGTTTACCGTCTCTGACGACTTACAAATGGGTGGGGTTAAAACAAGAGTTACTGCTGTCTTCTGAGCACCTGTGGTCGGAATAACCTTTTCCTTTTACGCTATGAAGAAGTTTTGTTTCCATGTAAAAGTCACTGGTTAATTTGACACACATGTTAGATCTGTATAGTGAAGAGACGGTTTCAGACGCGGATGTGACTAAAATGAAAAAGACACAAGTAGGAAAAAGTTTTTCTAAGCGCATGTTTTGATGTCATTCTTTTGTCAGCTCTTCTTCATCCTTGACACATACTAACTCTCCTGACAATTCAAAAGCCAGCCACTTCCTTCTGCCCTGCATCAACCCCTTTCCCGCCATCCCCCCTCACCTGACCTTTCCCGCCCACCTGCACACCTGTTTCCTCCCCTGCAGTGTGTGCATACCGGCTCCTTTCTTCTCATTCCTTGCTATTCCCTCTATTGTGCTTTGTGCTTTCCAACTTTTTTCTTCCTGCCTAACTGTGCCTGCGGGATCCCCGTCCTGGCTGCTGGACTTCTGTATCACTGCTTGACCCTTTTGTTTTAGATACATTTGCTTGTTTTGATCTGCCTTCCTGGTATTGACCTTTGCCTGCTTTTGAATAAAAGTACAGCCGTACCTGCTACTGTGCCAAACCATAGTTTGGGTTCAAGTCTGTTCTTCCCGGAGCCTTCGCAAGATCACATGTCCTGGTCTTTAATCTCTTTACTTGTGGACACCAGTAAACAAAACTCAATTACCATCACACTATTGGATACTTTGCCCTTTGTGACTAGTAATGGCCTGATTTTGTTGGCTGGGGATTGTTTTAGCATTTGCTTAGACAAATGGCGCCTGGGTGGATCATGGATGTTTTTTATAGACATATATGAACTTTTTAAGAACCTGTCTTCTATTTCTGTTAAGCTGCCTAAACTTCAATAACTCTCAATCATTCTTTATGTTTAACACTCATGACTTACTAGCGTCAGCTTCGGAGTAGTGGACTAGTTTTGAGGGTCAAAACCAAAAAATCTCTCTGTAAAGTTCTGAAGCATAGCAGGTCTACAACAGCCTTTAACCTTCATCACACTACGCGCATGGCTCCAGAGATAGCAGTGTCGGCTGGTCCACCACTTCAGTTCAGACTAAGGTATCAGAACATCTCCTGGATGGATCTGGCATTATTTTTTTCCCCCCAGAGTATGAATCCTAATGATCCTCTAACTTTTCTCTAGTGCCACCATGTTGTTGACATTTGTGGTTTTCAGTGAAAAAAGTCTGGATGACTTGTGGATGGATTGCCAGGGCATTTGGCAAATATGTTCTTGTCTCCCTCACGATGAACTGTAATGCCAGCTTTCGCAGTGGCCAAAATGAGTAAATGTCACATGATGCGCTGGGCCCAAAATAGACTTTTTCTCAATAGCTTACATTGTGGAAGAAGAGTCTTTCCCCTGAACCTACAATAAATCATGTTCTTGGCCACTCTGTGTCATCAGAATGTGACAAATCATCACCATTTAAGCTCACGTGATGCAACAGTTGCTTTTTCCAACGCATCCAGGAGTTGCAGAGAAAAATGATTTGTTTTAGTCGTGTTTCCAACACTCCTCCTCTTTTATCCCTGTTTTGATCTTCTGCTGGAAATACGTGGCTCTTTAGTTGTTAAAAGCTCCACTTCTGTATATTCACCATCTAGTTGCCAATCATTGGTGGGTTTTTAGAGCTTTTATCATTGAAAATGTTTTAATTTAAATGTAAATGTAATTAAGATGTGCGTCGTAGACAAGAGTGGTGAGAGTGAATCAAAACAGTCAAGTTGTGGGCTGGACAGCTAAACGATGAGCTCGAACTCACTGTAATGCTTTGTAAAGCCGAGGGTACCCACAGTGTCAGATGACAGCACTCTGCAGCTTCATCACCATGAGCAACCCCAGTAAATCAGATGTCATACTGTCATCTGATTTACTGGTATATAAATGTCAACAATCTCAGTCCCAATCACATAACCACTCCTACCTCCTGTCAGAGACTATGACTGATGCAACTAGCGTCTTGCGATACCCTCGTTCTTTGGAATGGTTTCCCATCTGTACTCTACTTCCTCTCTCAATAACTTGGTCATATGACATGTTGGAACTGAAGGTCAACAGGAACTCTCTGCGTCACTAAAACATCCGCTACATTGCATTGCAGGATTTTAAAATCTGAAAAACAGATACACATTTGAAACAACAGCCTAGAAGTAAAAATGGAGACCCACCTTTTTGGTTGCCACAGACGGCGTCAGTTTCGGAGGTTCCTGGAGTTTTCTCCACCCTACCGATGTCGTCACATCTGGAAAAGGCATACAGTGACAAACAAATACATATTCAGTTTTCTGTTTATTTAGACATTTGTCTGTCTAAAACTGCATCAAATTTTCAGACGAGCTTGAGAAACAGTTACGCCATTCCTACACTGCGGATGACATTTAGTCACAGTAGGTGTGATGTGGGATGTTTTGGGTTTGTAGACTGAGGATGCGGACCGAAAAAAAGAACTTCTGCAGTGAGTTGTTGGATGACTAATGAATGATTCAGTCACATTTGGTCACAATACATACATCGACATCCTGCTTGCACATTAATAACAGTCATGAAAGTATTAGCGGAGACGCAGTCTGACCTGGTATGCTGTTTACAGACAGAAAATGAATCTGTTACGTTGCTGTAGGTCCCTCCTTCACACGGCGCACAGATTGTGTTATTTGTGCCAGCAGCTGCAAGAAGGAATAAGATGTTTATGCTGTGTTTGCAAATGCAAATGAAGTACATGATGATTTATTTTGAATTTTACAATGTAAGCCTACCTCGAACCCTGACCCCTTGACCCACAGGACAATCCGTTGCTTGGTTGCAGTGTTCACAGTTAGCATTGAAACAGTAATAACCATCCACACACTCACATACTGTGTCCTCATTATTCTTACACTCCTTCACAACCCTCTGTTTGTTACCTGAAAGAGACAAAGAGTGATAGAGTCAGTCTGGTAAGAGGTGTCCATCTTTTGTTGCTCCAACCCAGGTCACACCCATATTTTGTGTACAACTTTTTCTGTGAGAATCAGTTTGAATTTCATTCCTTTTGGGAAAGTACATTTTTGGACAGGCCTTTAAAACGCTGTTTAAGAGTTAAACTTGATTTAAAGTTGAGGTTTAGGTAAAGGTTGGGATAAGGCATTTTATTGTGATGGTTAATTAACCAATTTTAGGAACACATTTCATATTCAAGACCAGTTGACAAAAATTATGTCCAAAACTGGAAAATAGCTGATTTTTGGGTCACAGTTAGGGTCAAGTCAAGGCTAGGGTTAGGGTTAGACAAGTAGCTTTAACATTAGGTTTAGTCTCCAGGAAGTGAATACAAGTCTAAGATTTCCCCAAAAGTGACCTAAGTAAGACATGCAGCTGTGTTGTTTTTAGTCAGAAGAGACAACCACACAGGCAACTACCAGGAGACACAAAACAACTTCAGAGGAGAAAATGATATTATAACCATATTAATACAACCTGTTAAGTCCTCTGGCACACATAACTTTAGGACACATAAATAAAACTGAGTGGACTTGACATGAGACTAAATGACACATTTAACTGTTATCTTTTTTCATTTCGACACTATAAATGAAGTATAAGTCCCTCTGCTGCCTTAGAAATGTGACTTTAAAGAACTAAACTTGAACTAGAATGGCTCCTACTGGAGCGCATACCTCCGCCAAGGCCCGACAGCCGACTTTGATTCAATCAAGCCTGATCCACATCAAATCGTACTCACTTTTCAATATCAGCCACTTGTGCCAGTCTGATACAATACCTCCATCATATGCCTTTGACTCACATTAGCTACTCTAGATTTAAACAATAATGTGTGTTTTTCATAATAGTAAATGTGACAAAACAAAGACCTAGCCAGCCAGCCATTTTTGATTGTACCGCGTACAATCCGCAGCTCCCCCCCAGTCAGCCGCTGCACAGCGGTGTGCCAATCCAAGATTAACAGAGACCCCATCTGGTCACCCAGAAGAGGACCACTGGTTCAATTAACTTCAGTGCAAATTCAACAGGCTCGGAATATTGAGCGACTCTAGACCACAGTTAGTTTTGTTTTCCAGATACATTCTCAGTTTGAAAAGTCAGTTTTTCACAAAGGTAAATTTGAGGAAATTACCTTCAAGGTTGTTAAAATCATCATATTCCACTTTTACACCATAATTTCATGTACAGCTCTCCACTGGAAACTACATTACCTATAACGAGTTATATATTCAAATAAAAAACTCCAGCTTATATTGGGCGTCACTTTATATGTATTTTCCCAAACCTTACCCGAGAATACTTGGTATCTTTCAAAACTGAAAATTGTGCTAAACATCTCACCCCGACTGATCCTACGGGCGGGTTAGTGAGGTGGAATACATGGTAAATTATATATGACATTATAAATGGCATCCAGATTATGTTTATCGATGAACTACACAGTTTTTATTTGCAACTTTAGGATACAGAATGTCTTACTAAATTGTGTATAAACCATGACATCAGTTGTTAACAGTGAAATAACTATCAGCTAAGGTTAAATTTAACTGTAAATACCATTTTTAATACTGCTGGTTATTATAAGTGGTGTCAGCAAAGGGTTAATGGATTAAAAATGAAAAGAGGAAGATGTTGATTTGTGATACTGTTCACATGAAGAAACCATTGCGAAACATACATCTATAGTCTATTAAAAGGCAACGGGGGTCTGAAGAGGAAGGAAACCGCTTTTGTTTGCAGTACAGGAAAGCGTGTGCGTCTGTGCATATACAGTAAAGACTTACTGAGACTGCACAACTTGCAGGTCTGACAAGTTTTCAAATGATTTATTGTGGCTGTGTATTGCCCATCTTCACATTTGGCACACTCGGTCGGCTTCGATCCATCACATTCAGCTTTCATGTACGTCCCTGATGATGAGAGTTGAGAAAACAGAGATATAGACGAACACCGAAAAGCTGAGTGTTTACACAGAACGGACACACAGTACAAAGTGTGCCGTGGTTTGCACAGTCCTATAAAGAAGTTTGTTGTCCAAGGAGAAAAGAAACATAAGTAATGAAAGCTTTTGACTGACCTGCCATGCAACGATCGCAGCATTGCCCATTTTTGTTTAGGAACTTCCCCTGATATGAACAATTCCTCATATTCATTCGTAGCCCATTCGATTACAGTCCTCCACCTGTGTGTAAAATATCTTCAACGGCCGTCTTCCTGTACACGCTTCTCCTAAACTTACTCCTAACCTTTGAAATGGCAGGCGTTTAATTTATCTGAGCTGACTGAGCATCAATCAAGGTGCAGTATCTTCCTCTTTTTCTGACGCTCACTCATTCACTCCTCGTCCGTCTCCTCTCTCTCTCTCTCTCTCTCTCTCTCTCTCCGCCGTCTGCGCTGTCTGTGACTGGATGTATGTTTCCCCCCTCACTCAACCTTACCTACTTATCATGTCTTTTCTAACCCTACACGGTGGAAAACCCCAGTGACCCTTATCGGCTGTTTCCCCTCAGTCTCTCTCTCTCTCTCTCTCTCTCTCTCTCTGTCTCTTGTCTCTCTCTCTCCTCATTTCCTTCCTGTGCTAACCCTCTCACTGCGAGGTAAGCAGTGCGTGTGTTTCCGCAGAGCTACAGGACCAAAGGCTGGTTTTGGCACTCTTTAACTACGCAAAGCAGCGCAGCACAATGAAACATTTCCTCTCTCCTCTACACCCTTTCCTTTCACTCCATCTCCATTGTTCCCACTGAACCTTTGTCCCACCACTGCAGGGGTGTTGTTGAGTTAAAACTGCACAGAGATGATGAAGTAACAGTCAATCTGAAAGGGTTTTTTTGGCCAAGTCTGTCTTCCTGCCATCAACTTACCCACAGCCACTCCTTTGTTACTGCAAACGCACTAAAACATAACCTACAAATAGATTTATGAAATGCCTACGTTCGCAAAATATGTGTGAGAGAGAAAGGGGGGCAGCGAGGAAGGGCGAGGGATAGAGACTCAATTATTGTGAAAAGGGGAAGGAGAGATTTTATTTGGGGAGAGATTTGATCGGATCACGATGTTGCGATTAAGGTGGGTTTAAACTTTTGCATTTAAGTACTCTTAAACAGATCATTTCTACTCGTAAAGATTAAAGTTGATGACGGATTTGGTCAAAGCGTTGTGTTTCTGTGATGATCTTTCTTAACTTTGTGGTACATTTTCCCCACTTCTTTCTTTTACAATTTTCACTCCATTCCTATCCTTCCCTCAGTCTCCTGCTTCTCCTGCTGGTACACTCGACAGCCTCCTCCACGCTGCTCGGATGGGTGGAGTCTCCGGGGTATCCCAGTGGATACCTGCCCCATGCCAGTCTAAACTGGAGCAGGTGTGCCCCCAAAGGTCACACCATCTCCATCAGGCTCATCCACCTGGACCTCGAGGACAGCCAAGACTGTGAAAATGATGCCGTGAAGGTCAGGGGACAAGATTTAAACGCTTCTAGTTTAAGAAGTCACTTCTACTAATTGATGCCAGTGCTGTTATGGTGTCCTGTTTTCATCTTTTCCAGGTCTTTTCAAACGGAGACCTCATTTCCGTTCTGTGTGGCAAAAGAGAATTTGAGGAGCTTCAGTCCACTATAAACCCCTTGCTCGTCTCTGCCCCGGGTGGCTGCCTCTCCCTCTCGTTCCACTCTGACTACTCAAACACCAAGAGGCACACTGGCTTCAGGGGCTTTTATACTGATCAAGGTGAGAAGTAGTTTGAGTGAGTCCCACCAAACTCCATTGTACATGTGTCCAATTGTTTTTTTTCCCACATTCCTCAGGAGAGCCCAGTTTGTACGTAAATGTATTTCACCATTAAAAGGGATTATTTTTAGCCAACAATTCACAATGGTTTATATTTGTTAAAGCGTACTTGGAAACAGTCTAACACGTTTTTCATGTCAAAAATAAAAAAAGGAGAAACACTTTTCGTGTAGAGGATGAGACTTTCAGTTTCAGCTGAAAGGCGCTGACAGGACTGCAGTGACTAATGTCTCACTGAAATATAAATTCATCCCAACAGTATCGGTTGACACAATCATTTCTTTAGAAAATGAGCGTTTAACAAATAATAAATCCTTTATGTGCAATTAACTTGTGATTTGAGCTTCTTATAAAACAGTCACACCTTAAAGACTTAAAACTGACAGATCACAGAGATCTACTTGAATATCTCCTACTAACATATCCCACGACCTGGTAAAACAAAAGTACAGCAATGATCAGGTAACCCATAAACGTCAACAAAGCAAACAGCGTGTTTTCCGATGATTCTTGTGCAGCAAGCTTTTCTACGTCTGACCTTTCATCAATTTATCTCCCTCAGACTTTGACGAATGTCAGGACGACCCTGATAACAGGTGCACACAGTTCTGTCACAACTTCATCGGAGGGTACTACTGCTCCTGCCGCCATGGTTACCACCTGGACACGGACGAACACACTTGCACTGGTACAAATAATTGTGTTATTATAAACGGTGCACAAATAAATGAGACAAATAAAGGAGGAAGGAACCAAACCGAAACATGAAGTGAAAACTGGGGAAAACAGAGGAAGCAGAAGCGAGCAAGCAACCTGAAGGAATAAGGAAGGGAAAGAGGGAAATTAGATGACTAAACACTTGATTTTGTAATAACTATGTTGAGTGAGATCATGATGGTGATGAGAATGAACTCTCTGCTTCAACACAGTGAGTTGTGCTGAGGATCTGTCAGGGCTGAAAACAGGTGACATATCCAGCCCCTCCTGGCCGGCTCCGTATGCAGAGAACGCCAACTGTCAGTACACCCTGTCTGTGGAGGATCACCTGCAGCTGGAGCTGCACTTCTCTGACCATTTTGATGTGGAGCAAAGACCTGATGGTCAATGCATAGATGCACTGACGGTAGGTGTGACTTTTGATGACTTTGATGACTTTTATTGTGAATTCGCGCTATACAAATATTGATTGATTGATTGATTGATTGATTGATTGATTGATTGATTGACCTACCTACTGGTGGTGTGTCTTTCGAAAAGGTATAACTTTTCCATAACAGCGAGCAAAGAGGAAGTTCAGACTAAAGTGTTGAAACTGTCGATTTGCAAACGAGTACACAGATTATTTTGGCCAAATTCTTTTCCTGTCTTACATCTCCTCTAGAAATATTCCCCTATTTGAACCTTCCCTTTTTTTGTCTTAAAACAAAGGGTCAGTTGTTGTTTTTGATGACCTGGGAGTGAAACTCAACAGTCACCTTTCTTTCTCGAGAATTGATGCCCATCCAATTGATGTTAAACACTGACCTGTGCTTTAATGTCAAAGGTCCAGGTCAGTGTTTAACACATTGTGTTCGTGTGGATTGGTCTCCATCGGCACATCTGGACACTGCAGTTTTTCTCTATTCCTAGACTCTGTTGTTTAAAATCCTCACCTGTATGAGATTTCAGCTCATTGTCTCACTGGAAATCACATCTTGTCACCCATATTAGATTTCTTGCAAAGTGCATTGGATTCTATTTCACCCTCTATCTAGCTGCCACCATCATGCTTCACAGTGGGGATGATACGTTTACAACGATGTGCAGTTTCACATGGTGTTTAATCTGATGGCCAAAAAGTTCCATCTTGGTCTCATTCTTAACAGCATTTTGATGTAGCTGTTTTAATTCTCAAGGTGTGTGAGTCTATCTTTGATGTGCTGGAGAACCAGTTTGTCAAAAGACTTCATCAGAATGGGGAATGCCCAATGGCATGCTTTTACCCACAATCCACATCCAGTAAATCGGACCAACGCAATACCGACTCACCAAATTTAGACTACCTTAACACCAAACTGAAAATGTGTCCCCATTTAGCTTATCATGAAACCAATGATGCACCAGT
Source organism: Diplodus sargus (assembly GCA_903131615.1). NCBI lineage: Eukaryota > Metazoa > Chordata > Actinopteri > Spariformes > Sparidae > Diplodus > Diplodus sargus. The sequence goes on from CAEMYA010000130.1 coordinate 5,102,998, forward strand.
TTTTGTTTGACAGTGGTGTCTGTCCAAGATAAGGGAGGAAATACTTTGCAAACAAGCATCTTGTGTTGTTTGCAGATTGAGACTCACTCTGGGACTCTGGGACCGTTCTGCGGCCACACGCCTCCCTCCTCTCCCTTCCTCACTCACTCACATCATGTCCGTATCCACTTCAACTCCGATGGCTTTGGCACGAACAAAGGCTTCGCTCTCCACTTCAAGACACAAGGTACTGAAGCCTCCTCACCTGTGACACGACGGGAAATGAAAGTTTGGTAAAGAATTGATGACAATTTATTGTTCTTTTCCTTGGTTAATTGCAGACAAGACGTGTCCTACAGCAGTAACCCCGCACTCCATGGCGACGCCTCAGCAAGCGGAGTATCTTCAGGGTCAAACAGTCACAGTCACCTGTGACATTGGCCATGTTGTTGATACTGTGAGTGTGCAGAGAGACAAAATCTTTCATATCTTTAAGTTAGATGTATTCGAGTCACTATCAAGTTAATAATTTCTTCCTTTTGCAAAACAGGAAGGCACCCAGACAATGTCATCAGAGTATGTGACGACATGCCAGGCTACAGGAATATGGACTCCCAATTACATCTGTGAACGTGAGGGCCACTGCCTTTTTGTCCCCCCCAGGAAATGTCCTATCTTTCTACACTGTCTTTCGTAATATTTGGTCTTTTTCACCCCCAACATGTAGCTGTGGATTGCGGTAAGCCTGACATTCCAAAAGATGGCATCCTTCATTTGGTGGGCTCGGAAAATCGAAACACTAAGTACAAAGCTCAGATCCACGTGAACTGCAGTTCAGACTACTACAAACTGGAAGGAGATGGTGATTATAGGAAGCTTGTCTGCAGAACTTTTCTGTTCCTTTGGCTCAAATAACTTTGAAGAATGCAAAGTTTTCTGCTTTTATTTATACAATTTCTTCAATCTTTCAGACACTTTCACTTGCAATGCCAATGGTGAATGGGAATCAGGGGATGGCAGAACAGAGATGTCGAAATGCATTGAAGGTAAAACTTTATACATTCTCATATTTGCCGTACATTCTTTAGAGATGTGTCCTTTTTTAATTTTGTATCTGTGATGATTTTTTGTTTATTTCAGTTTGCGGGGAGCCTAAAAACCAACATTTGAGTACAGGCAGAATTATGGGAGGTCAGGATGCAAACCTGGGAGAAATACCATGGCATCTTTTGATAACAGTGCCAAATAGAGGAGGAGCATCACTGATCAATGACCGCTGGGCTGTTACGGCAGCTCATGTTGTGGAAAATATGGGGCAAACCTCTCTGCGCCTGTATGGTGGACTGGTTCATGACCGTTTAACAGATGATAGATCGTCTGGCGTAGTCGTCATGAACAGTGAGAGGATCATAATTCATCCCAACTACATCCAGGGCGTTGCAGACCGAATCAATTTTGACAATGACATCGCTCTAATCAGATTTGCTTCCAGGGTGACTTTAGGCCCAAATCTCCTTCCCATTTGTCTGCCAGAGGCAAACAGGGGCTTGGTGGACAATGAGCATGGCACAGTGTCAGGCTTTGGGTTTACAGTAGAGGGGAATAAATTTGTTACGTCTACCAAGCTAAAATATGCACATATTGAGGCATACCCCCTTACGGAGTGTCAGAACACACCTAACACACCTACCAACAAACGCATGCACTTCACCAATAACATGTTCTGTGCTGGAGCAGAGGGAAAGGACAGCTGCAGGAAAGACAGCGGAGGTCCGTTTGTTTCGCCAATGTTGGCTGAAGGCAATGAGCCTTATTATCTGACTGGCCTTGTGTCCTGGGGAGCCCCCTGTCGACAGAGACAGTACAAGGGCTACTACACCAAGGTGGCGAATTATGTAGATTGGATTAAGGAGAAAATAGACGAAACCGAAAAATCTTTAAGAGTGTAAAGATGAGAGAGAAATCACTTTGCAACTAACCATGATGTAATACATGCCAATATGGATTCTAAAATGTAGATGAAATAAAGACTATATCCTTGTAATCAAATGTACAAACATTAACAACACTGATCACTGACTTTAAAATTCACTTTATGACTTTGCTGTTCATAAAGTGAATTACTATTTACTATTCACTTTACTGTATTAAAGGAATTTGCAAATCAACTACTGAGAATGTGCGTTTTAACCAACAATAAAGTGTTTTCTTCACACACTGAAATGTTTCATTTTTCACTACCACATTAAAATCTGTAATGTTGTAAAACCTTGTATGGAAACATAGCAATATGGTTGGAAAGCATGTATGTATGTATGTCAAATTTGACTTGCCACTTTTTCCAATATTGATATATGTCACTGTATAGAAAAAACACATGCAGTGTGTTTCTCTGATAATGCATTTAATTTGTATCATAAACTGCTGAAACAGTTCTGTTCTTAATTTATGTGACATGTGGGCTAAAGACACATGGGTCTGTTTACACCAGCAGCCTGCAAGAGCTATACATTATTTCTTTTAAACCACTGCACATGCCAACTTTTTTAAATAAATACAGTTTTTTCATTATGTGCAAACAAAATTGTACTCTTTCTCTTTAAAAGATATGGTTCTGGTGTCACTTCCCGTAAGTTAAGCTTCCGCATGTGGAGAACGGGCGATGCTCTACTACCACTCAGTGGTGTCAGAGATGTATTAAAATCTATCTGAGCTTCAGTTAAGCTCTTTGTCTTTTTTTTTGTTTACTGCTGTATGTACCTGTAAGTTTTAATATCTTTATGTTCTGCACTCTATTTATTTCAGGATTTATTTTTATGCTTGTATTAATGTATGCTTTTCTTACTTCACCATAAGGAGGTACGACTATGATTTTCAACCACAGTGGGTTGGTCAGACATGGTCTCAATTTGATGTTGCTTCATAGAAAAAGGCAATAATGGGGTCAAATTCATCCTATGTTGTGCCAAGCAGTCAGCTGCCTCAATCAGCTGTTTCATACACTGTTAGGACACGAATGTTTCATCAACATGTCTGAGACAGGCAGATGTTTCTGTGACCGAGGATACTGAGACAGTCTAACAGCCCCCTCTGGTGTCAGAATTCAAATATCAGGAAAAGGCTTCAGAGCCCAATCAGGCCAGTTACCGAAAATATATATATTTTGAGTTTTTCTGAGTAGATAAGAATCTAAACAATAAGATTTGTTTGCAGTTTACCAAAGGTGTCTTTTTTCATAAGATTTTCATGAATGTCTATTTTGGAGCAGTTTCCCTACAATTGAAAGTCAAGTGTTCATTTGATTTTGCCAAGACAAACAAGGCATATTCCTGGCATTAACGCAGTGAGTTGCTAAACACTGGAAACGACAGGCTTTGAGGCATTAATGTTTCACTTGATTGTGAGACATTTGCTCCTGCAACAGCAGATCAATTCACTCACGGATTTGGTATTTGATGCAGAGATGGGGTGGACCTTCTGTATCATCTGGTAAGTTTAGAAGGAATTTTAAATCAGTTTTTGTGTTGTGTAAAAAAGTTACTGTAGATTTTAAAATCAATTTCGAGATTTGTTCCAAAATTTACTGTGCATACCTACAACAGTGGTGCTGCTACTTCAACTATTGTGTGCTGAATTCTGTACATTATTACAGACAAGCAAAGTTTTACAGGATGACTGAGTGATGCATCTCAGTATCCATATATAAAGCTTCAACAGTATTATATGGTTGCGACTGCTGCGGTGATTGTGTCACAGTGTTTGCTCTTTTTCTGTTTGCATCAACTTTGGACCACAAACTGATAAGCAGATTGAACTCTCTCTGTTTCATGCACCTTTCCAGGTTTCTGTATGTGTCAGTGAGTGAGTGCGGGCCGCTTCCTGACTCTGAGCCTCTTATGTACGGGGAGGTCCAGTCTCCCCAGTATCCCCAGCCTTACCCTCCTGGCCTGCAACAACAGTGGGACCTCAGTGTGCCCGAGGGATACCAGATCCGACTCACCTTCACGCACCTGGACATCGAAGCTTCTACAGGCTGCCATTACGACGCCCTGACAGTCAGAGCCACATTTCACATACGATCACAAACAATAGAGCATTGTTAAAGTGTTTGAGTTCTAGAATTCAGCATGAATCAATAAACCGGGTTTGACAACTTCAGGCTTGAAAATTGAGGACTCAAAGGTTCACTCCACCAGTTGCACACATTTAAGTACAACTGGATCTGTTAAAAAAATCCAGAGGAAGCTGCAAGTATTCTGATTAATTGCCTTCAGTGATGTCACTCAGTGGCTAAGCTGAATTGTGGGTAATGTAGGCTCAACATTTTGAAAAGCAGCCCACTGGTCTGGTATTGCACAACTGACTCAATATGGCCACTTTGAAAAAACAAATGATCAAAATCATTACTGTAGAACAAGAGATATCACTTTCTCACTCCAAGCATCCTTCCTAAATTACCTGCAATGCAACTTAACCACTAAGTGACATCATTGGAGGCAATAGAAAGACAAAGACATGTAGAAAAAAATATGTATGGTGGTGAATGGAGAGATCTATAATCTCTTTATCCTGTTTGAAGTGAGCCATGGATTACTCATATGATGGTTGTCAATCTAAAAGGTAAAATTTCTGCTGGAGAAAGTTAGTTTGTTGAAAAGATAGTAAAATACCATTTAGTTTTTTTTGTGTGTAAAACAGCTCAGTGAACTACATCATCTCATTCAATATAAGCTCTTGAGATCTAGACTCACATTCAAAGATAACAGACCTATGATGCAATTTTAGCTCAAGGTTTGGTGTGTCATCAAAGGATTTGGCTGTTGATAAGTGCAGCGTGGTTTATTATATCTTTATCAACAATTATTTGATAAATATTTTAAACACTTCTGCATCACAGAGCATAGACACATTTTAAATTTTCCTCATCGTGATTAAATAATGTCCCTTATATGATCCTTCAGGTTCTCTATGATAATAAGGTCCTGGAAAAGTTTTGTGGCAATGAAAACTCTGCTGATGGGCATCACCCAGGCACTGAGCCCATAGTGTCTCCAGGCAACAGACTCACCCTCATTTTCCAGACTGACGACAGCAACCCAGAGCGCCACCAGAACCTTGGTTTTTCTGCTCAGTACCAGGCAATAGGTAGCACTTATTCATCAACTCTCAGCTTTTCTGTAACTTCACTATTGAACCGCCTCCCACTAACTTCATGTCTCTGACATTATCAGACATGGATGAGTGTTCTCTGCCAGAGCCTGCAGATGGCTCAGGTCCACTCTGCTCTCAGATCTGCCTCAACACCCTCGGCTCATACCTCTGCTCCTGTCACCATGGCTTTGAACTGCGTTCAGACCAGCGCACCTGTCTGTGTGAGTAGTAACAAAAAAGGGCAACCAGGATGTGGAGCAGGGGAGAAAAATGCTCAGTCAAATTTCAGCTACTTTGACTCAACCCATCTATTCCTGACCATTTTTTAAAAATGATTGTCCAATTAGATTTGGCAGTAAAGGTTTTTCTCTTTTAGACTTTAATAATCTGAGCAGTTACATTGGTTCTGCGAGAAATAATCCCCATTTAACAAAGACATTAATGAACATTCGTAGTAAAATCAACAAAAGCCTAACCTGGCAGCACACGGTACTGGTTTACCAACTCTTCAATACCTGGTTAAAGTTAATGTGTGAGTAAGAAAGTTAGGACCAAAGACACTTGCGCTTTGGGCTTCCCAACTTGTCAAATAATTATACTTTGGGTTTTTAATTTCATTTAATACTTGAATAGTATTCTATCATTACCAAATTCTAGGAAAAAGTTAGATCTGATGGATGAACACTGAGCTCTCATTTAGTGGAGAACCTGATAGATCTTTCTCCGATTGCCCAGTGTCCTGCAGCGGTGGTATATTTGATGAGCCAGAGGGACATCTGTTCAGTCCAGGGTACCCGGACCCCCCACCTCATGCTGTGTCCTGTCAGTACATCATTGCTGTAGAGTCTGGCTTCACTGTCTCTCTTAACTTCACTGACAACTTCCACATTGAGAGCGTGGACACTGATCAAGGCCCAAACTGTCTCTATCACTGGTTGCAGGTAATGATAAGCAGCTTCCGTACACTATAAATAGAAACAGGTGGATCAATAAACATATATGTTGTGTACTTCCTCTCTTAAAAGGTGACCGTTCCAGACAAAGAGCCAAAGAAGCTGTGTGGTAGAAAGAGTCCAGGTCTGATTGAGACAAACTCCAACACTGTCACGCTGGAGTACCACACTGATAGTGACGGCCAGAGCAGCGGCTGGAGCCTGGACTACAGCACACACAGTGAGGGAGAGAGGAATGAGTGTAGAAATAAAGCCAGTGAACAATTAAACTGCGTTTAGTGTCCCTGAAATAGATTCTCTAGCATTCCGTCTTACAGCTAGATAACTACAGGTATGCCATTGATGTTTACTGTCTGCTTGTCTATGATGTTTCCAGGAGTGAAGTGTCCATCTCCCGGTAATGTAGCTAAGGGCAGAGTCACTCCAACCTTGACTGAATATCTCTACAGAGACTACATCTTTGTGCGCTGTGACCAAGGATACAAGCTGATGACGGTTAGATGTCTTGTCCTCAACAACAACAGAGGCCACTTGTTTATTATTCACTGTGTGCCATACGTATACAAATACAGGGCAGATATTTTATCAGTTCCTCTCTTTTCTCCGTCAGGAAGGGAAGGAGATAAAGAGTTTCTCAACCATGTGCCAAAGTAATGGACAGTGGCACCTCCCTCTGCCAGAATGCCACAGTATGTTAGATTTGAGCCCTGAAAATTGCAAACATCTTTGGAAACTTGTTGCACTGTGATTCAACCACAAATTAACTTTTCCTGTTAATTTCCTGTACCTCATTAACAAAATATTAATATGAACTTGTTTTGGTCATCTGCAGTAATTGACTGTGGGGAACCCAAACCTTTGCTGAATGGAGGCGTGACCTTCCTGTCTGGATTTCAGAATCAGTACGGTTCTGTTGTTCAGTATTACTGCAATGAACCATTTTATTCTCTCCTTGGGGGCATAACAGGTGAGATATTTACTTGGTGCACCATGAAGTACTGTTTTTGATTTTTCCTATTATTTCTACCAGCCATTAGTTTCCATTTGCAAACAAAACATGCGTATAATTCATCATGGTAAACAGTGTCACATTATCGATGTGTAGTAATAACTGATTTCTCTACTGCATTGCGTCTTTACGTTAATGTACATTTCACAATTAGTGTTGCAGACTTGGTGTTGAATGTGTGAGTACACAACAGAGAGTGCTTAAAGGAAACCAGTAGAAGCCGAGGGAATAGATTTAATAAAAAATCTATTTAAAAAATATTTACAGATACATTTCTTCAAAGCAAGCTATTAGCAGAATGGTTAGCTGTTGAGTAATTTGTATATGATTCATCATAAATGGCCTAATGCACGCAAAGCTACAGGTAACTTAAGAGTAATGAAAGACCAAGCAGACAACCATAACTGCCCTGAAAGCTTCATTAAGAGGCGCTCTCAGAAGTATGCTTGGTTTCATCCGAAACCACACTCAACGGTGATGTCACAGTGTACTGACACACCTTAGAGTGCGCCTCTACATCACTGTAGATAAACACGGAACTGTTTGTTTTGTCGTCTCTCTACTCTTCAGCTAACTTCACCTGTGATGCAGACAGAAGGTGGAGATCCAACAATGAGATTGTTATCAGTCCAACATGCATACCAGGTATTGCTTTTGTTCATATAGATCTTAGTCTAGGATTTTGCGTTTTAGTGGAACTTGAAGTCTTCATTAAAACGTTCATCTGTATCATAATAGTCTGTGGCCAGCCTACAGTCCTCATTCCTGCCTACCAGAGGATCATTGGAGGTAGCGAAGCTCCAGAAAATACCATCCCCTGGCAAGTGTTACTGAGTGTACATGGACAAAGAGCAGGAGGCATGGTGATTGCAGACCGCTGGATTATGACTGCAGCTCATGTCCTTGTACATGAAGGAAATGTAGCACCAAAGGAGTCTGTACGGGTATGTTGACTGCTATAGATGCTAACTGCATGCCCCTTGCTTCGATGTTTTTGAATTTGAAATGTATTTCCTCCTGTGCTGTTGATCTGTAGGCTTACATGGGACTCACGAATGTTAGAACCCTGTTGACCTCTCCAGTATTCGCTGCCTCAGTCCACATTCACCCTGAATACAACAACCCCAATGATGTAAATTACAACAATGACATTGCTTTGATCAAACTGCCGAACCCGATCACGTTCAACTCATCCGTTATGCCAATATGTTTGCCAGCAGAGGGTGTCACATACGTCACTGGCTTCATGGGGTAAAGAAACTATTATTATATCTTCTCTGCTTGTACGGTGGTTCGATGGACTCAGTCCTTTGAACTTGCTTCACACTACCACCTTCTAATCAGGAGGCTCTGATTTGCTTTTTTCTATTGAGTTCACCGTCACTGTCTCTTCCACATTCTTTTTTCAGACTGGTGTCAGGCTTCGGGCTCACAGAAGAGGGAAGACGACGGATTTTAACAAATAAGCTGAAGTACGTGCAGCTGCCTGTGGTCGAGCAGGAAACATGCAGTAATTCAATCACCATGGCGAGAAGGGGAAGGAACGATGTGCCGAGTCTGACAAATAACATGTTTTGTGCTGGAGTTCCTGAAGGTGGGAGGGACTCCTGTCAGGGTGACAGTGGAGGCCCCTTCGCCATGGCTGATGATGAAGGACGATTCTGGGCCGCTGGTATTGTCAGCTGGGGGGTTGACTGCGGACGGCAGGGAACATACGGAGTCTACACCACAGTCGCCAACTATGTGGACTGGATCAACAAGACTCTGCAGGAGAATTAAACTTACTGTTATTAATTACAACAAGATGTGAAAATGTTGGTCGAACAAAAGTAAAACCAAAAACATCTACAATAAATACTAATAACAAAAATGTGCTTTGAAGCTACTCTATCTGCCATTTTAAAGCACATATTGTGAAGATAAAGCTATGACTGAGTATAATCTTCCACATTTACTTATCATGACTGGAACCATTTTGGAACCAACTTCAGAAAATTACTGAATACATGTTGTACTGATTGTAATGTAATCACACTGTACTAAAATCCTAAAAGCATTTCTGAATAAAGTGACATAATAAAGACTTGCATGTGCCTTTTCATCTATGTAGCTCAGATCTGTGGTAAAGACAATAACCAGTATCCACTTCGACTGCCTCTCATCACATTTGCTGCTGTCACTGTAATACCTTGCACTTAGGCAGATGCCACTATTTTATGTTGTTGTTAATAATTATGTGTCTACTACACACTGTAAGGACTAGTTACTTCATCTCCATGAACACACAAAAATTTGTAGTATCAGTGTTCGTTGACCTTTTTGGTACTTCTCTGTACTTCTATTGTGCACTGTGCTCATATTCTGTTTTCGTCTTTCAACTTTTAGCTCTGCAAGTCAAACTTACTGAGCCATTATCGGCCCTGTTCTTCTACAGCTCATACCTGTATTTACTTTTGCCAAGACAAACAAATCCTGGAGGCAATAATCCTGTTGCAACATACTTAAAATACAGCCTGTGTAACGTTATGGTCGAGGTGTGCATGAGACATTTTGCCTAAAGCTGCAGTCGAACCGAGACACACTTACTGCAGACATGGGATGGACCTACTGTGTTATATGGTAAGCTTTGACTACTGTTTTACACATTCATGTTGCATGTCTTAGTGAGTCTTTCTTTTTCATAAATTTCTACCTTTAAGAATACGTGCAGTATATACATACTAATAATATTGGACATCACTACAGGACTGTCCATAAGCATTGTTAAAGGGTTCATTTTAAATTATTTCAAAGTACAAAACTAAAGCAATACAATCTGGTTGCAAGAGTTAATGATTATTGTGTCTTTGTGTTTGTTCTGTTTCTGTTTGCATCAGCTTTGGACTTGCACCTTAATTCCAACTCTGTTTATGCACAATTCCAGGTTTCTGTGTTTGTTGGTGTGTTTGTGCTCGCAGCTGGCCGCCTCTGAGTCTGTACTGCATGGGCAGGTCCACTCCCCTCAGTATCCCCGGCCATACCTTCCCAACCTGCTGATGAAACGGGACCTCTCAGTTCCTAAGGGCTACCATATCCAATTCTCTCTAACACACCTGGATATTAAAGAGTCTTCGGGCTGTTCTCAAGACTCTCTGACGGTCAGAGCCATACTATATTGTATACTCATATTTATCACTTAATTTTGACGTGAATATTGATGACCTGCGCAAATTAAGGTCTCAAGTTGGAACCAGGGACTATATCACTTTTTTGTCAAACTAGAAATTGCAGGACAGTCCCTATTGTGTAACTCTCCTGAAATCTAGTAACCTCATATTTACTGGTAAGCTCTGCCTTTCACTTGGCACAAGAAGATCAAATGTTTGGCCTGGAATTGTTGAAGTGACGTGGAATAGTGTAGGGAAATGTCACCATGGCTTTGTTCTTGTCTCAAAAATTTTCAAAAATCTGACAGGGAAAACAATAAAATCCATGATTTCTCAATTCAATACACAGACTGGCTTTGTTGCTCGTGCATTCAATGGTTTGCTGCTTGTCAGAGAGTGCCTTGTTACAACCTAGTCTTACAATATTGTTTTTGCTCGTAACACATTTCAGGTTCTCCATGATCAAGAGGTCTTGGGGAAGTTTTGTGGGCAGAAAAATTCAACGGATCACCCAGATAGAGAGTCAATCCTTTCTCAAAGCAACAGACTGAGCCTCATATTCCAATCAAGTGACTCCACTCCTGAGCTTCAACAGCACACTGGCTTCTCTGCCATCTATAAGGCAATAGGTAGAGTCTTTATGATCACTTCCCTTTTCTCTACAATCCTTTATTTCCTCCAACCCTCCAAGAGAAAACCCTCCTTAAAACATCATCAACATGGGGCTTTACCAGGCATTTTGGTCAGTATGATCAATATCAACCAATATACTGCACATCTGTAACAACCGTCTCCTATGTGTGCTAGAAGTAAGAGCATCAAAACTTTCACAGACTCAAATCAAAATGTTCCAGTAACACAGTGTATTCAACACAACTGCTGTCATTATGTGATTTAAGCTTTCATTTAATTGCCATCTTATTATCAGACATGGATGAGTGTTCAAAACCAGACCCTGGAGATGGATCAGGTCCACTCTGCTCTCAGATCTGCGTCAACACTCCTGGTTCTTATCGCTGCTCCTGCCACAGTGGTTACAAACTTCATTTAGACCAGCGCTCATGTTTGCGTAAGTAATGTATACAGTAAATGATTTACATTGAACGTACTTTAATGCATGTAGTATTGATTCTGCCTAGTTAGTTCAAGGCAAGGTCTATTACTGCTGCTTTTATTCTCTCTACATTAACACTAGCTTTTGCCCCATGTCCAGTGTCCTGTGGTATTAACATATTTGGCAAGCATGAGGGACATCTTTCCAGTCCAAGGTACCCTCACCCCTCACCTCCTTTTCTGTCCTGCAACTACAACATCTCTGTGGAGTCCAGATTCAATGTCTTTCTAAATTTTACTGACAAATTCCACATAGAGAGTGTAAACACTCCACAAGGCCCCAGGTGTCTACATCACTGGCTACAGGTATTGGCAAAGGTCTTTCTTACATTGAATGACAATAAAAAGAGAACAACTCTGAGATGCCTCAGTGTACATACATTAACTTTACACTAAGTGAAGTCCTTCTCCCCTTGAGGTGACCATCCCAGGCAGAGAGCCCATGAAGCTTTGTGGCAGAAAGAGTCCAGGTGTGATAGCTACAAATTCCAGTACTGTGCGACTGGACTACCACACTGATGATGAAGGCCTGAGTCACGGCTGGAGCCTGAACTACAGTACACAAGGTGAGTGACGAAGTGAGAGAGATATGTAACAATCACATATCTACAACAATGTATGTTATCATATCCTTTCTACAGGTCGATTGTGTCCATTTGATGTGACTCTTGTCTTAACTGAATATTTCTGCTACATCTTGTGACCTATAACCAAGGACACAAGCTGTTGATGGTTCAATGGTTTCCTCCTCTCAGTGGATAACTATTATTATGTCCTTGTTATGTTCTTCTGCAGCAAATGACTGCGGAGAACCTGAACCGTTACTGAATGGAGGGGTGACCTTCTTGTCTGGAGCTCAGAACCAGTATGGTTCTGTTATTCAGTATCACTGTAATGAACCATTTTACTCTTTCCCTGCGGGCACAAATAGTAAGATATTTACCTATAATATCTCAGTAGTTAAAATTACTACAATATACATATTTGATGTATCTTAACTGAAAAATATTTTTTAATTCCTCTGGTCTGCAGTTAGTTTCACCTGTGAAGCAGACAGAACGTGGAGATCCAACCACAAGGTCACTCCAACATGTGTACCTGGTATTAAAACACCCTGTAATAACTATTGCTTTTAAATAATTTAAAACTCAAAGTCTATGTCTGTGTGAACCTTTTTTGTTTCGTCTATCTCATCCAGTTTGTGGCCAGCCCACAAAACTCATCTCTACCTATCAGAGGATCATTGGAGGCAGTGGAGCTCCAGATAATACCATCCCCTGGCAAGCGCTACTGAATATAGATGGAATAAGAGTAGGAGGCATGGTGATTGCAGATCAGTGGATTATGACAGCAGCTCACGACCTTACACATAATGGAAAACCAGTATCAAATGGCACTGTACGGGTAAGTGGAATGTTAAAGATATTATATCCATGCACATTGTTTCAGTGTGTTTTTTTCAGTGTGTATTTTTTTTTCAGTGTTTTCATTTCCTCCTGTGGTGTTAATTTGCAGATCTACATGGGACATAATGATCTTAAACCACTTTTGAGAACTCCTGTGTATGTTGCTTCAGTCCATATCCACCCTGACTACAACAACCCCAGAGGAGAAGACTACAATAATGACATTGCCTTGATCAAACTGCAAGACCCATTGACTTTCAACTCAGCCATTATGCCAATATGTTTGCCAGTAGAGGGTGCCACAAATGTCACTGGCATGATGGGGTAAAAAAACAATTAGTTTTCATTTCATATTGCTCCATAATTAATTTAAGTTCAGGTTCATGTATTTTCTTTGATGATTTTATATTGCATTCTCTTCTTTTAGCTTTCTTTCCCTTGACGTGCCAACATGTTAATCTTCTTTTCAGAATGGTGTCAGGCTTTGGCATTATGGAAATTTACCCCCCACGGATAACAAAGAAGCTGAAGTATGTGCACCTCCCTGTGGTGGAGCAGAAGATATGCCATGATTCAGTCAATGATCTGAAGAAGACGAGGGACAATGTACCAAGTCTGACGAATAACATGTTTTGTGCTGGCCTCCCTGAAGGAGGGAGGGACACCTGTATAGGTGACAGTGGAGGCCCCTTCGCCTTGAGGGATGATGACGGACAGTTCTGGGCTGCTGGGATTGTCAGCTGGGGGATTGACTGTGGACAACAGGGAAGATACAGAATCTATACTAAAGTCATTAACTACCTGGACTGGATAAACAAGACCATGCAGGAGAACGGAAATTAAAAGTACTTTATTACAAAGTCATGTGAAGATAAAAGCAACAACATTTACAATGAGATAAGCAATGATGAAACTAATTTTGCCCTAAATAAATTCCTTTTCCAGTTTAATGCACCTGGTGATTGTCTCAGAGACAGTTTCATTGAAATGTGTATTGTACAGGTTTCAGTCATTAAGTCATGATTAATTGAGTTCATAAAGTAGATAAAAGTGATTACAAAATTGATAAATATGATGCTAAGGGGGGATAAAAATGTTGACATGTCTTTAAAATGTTCTTCAAATGTGTGGTTAAAAAGTTATTGCTTTTTATGTACGATCTTTATTTAATGCAGAATGTAACAAAACCATAGTTTAGTTCAGGGCATTGTGGGAAATGTTGTGATACAGGTGAGTAGCATTATGGGTCAAAACCAAAATAACATTATCTTACATGAGCTCCCAGAGGCCCACACCTTAATTTTCTTTCATCTGTTTCATATTTATGTATAATGTTGTGAATGTGCTCTTAATGGACATTGGTAATACATGTTTGGTCATTTCATTTGGTTTCAGCAAGTTCCTCTTGTTCGAACATGTTTCAGAGTGCTGAACATAATGAGACCAACAATGAGTGGGAGATGTTATGTCTTTCATTTTATTTTAGTGTAATTAGATTAGAACCATTTTATTATAAGAATTACCAAACATTTAAAACTTCCTTCAAATACAAGGTAACAGCCATATTGTTTGAAAAGTAAACACATTGTATTTAAAACTCTTAAAAACATTTTTTCAATAAAGTGACCCTTCGCAGTAAGGGAAGACCCTTACGTGTACAGCTTTTTCATGCATGTACCTGAAATTTGTCAAAGATCTTCTCCCTGGTAAAGATGATAGCAGATGCCACTATTGTATATTATTGTTAATTGCTATGAATGTCTTCTTTGTACCCTGAGTACTAGGTAACTAATATTTCTTCATGCTTTTACCAAGACAGTACGCTATACTTTCATTGGCATTTATGGGTCCCTGGTTTACTGAGCAATGCGCTCTCACATAGAACTTTATATTGTGCACGCACTTGATTTTACTCATTCTTCTAGTTTAGTTAGTCAAATTTATAGGCCCTGTTCAGCTACAACTCACATATGTGTTTACTTTTGCCAAGACAAACAAATGCTGGAGGCTAAATTCCACTGCAAAATACAACCACAGCCTGTGTGATATCAATGGTTCATTTGTGCAAGAGACATTTTGCCAGTGACACTGAGATAAAATTATGGCAGTCATGGGATGGACCTACTCTATTATATGGTAATCCTTCATGTTGCATGCTTTTGTGAATTTCTCTTTTTAATGATTTCTTGTCTTTATAGTGCAGTATATACATTCTATTAGGAACTACACTACAGCACTGTCTATGGGCAGTTTTTTTTTTTAAGTTTGAGTGATCAATTTTTAGTTAGTAAGCTAAGTACCAAATTGAAGTATAAAGCAATAGTACATGGTTGCAAAACAAAAAAAAATAAAAATGCATGTGCCACTTTGTTTGCTCTTTATCGGTTTGCATCAACTCTGGAGTGTCTTAGTTTAAATTCTCTGTTTATGTTTAATTTCAGGTTTCTGTGTTTGTCAGTGAGTGGGAGCTGGCAGCTGCTGGGCTCTGAGTCTATAATTCACGGGGAGGTCCATTCCCCTCAGTATCCCAAGCCTTACCTTCCCAATGTGCTGAAGCAATGGGATCTCTGGGTTTCTGAGGGCTACCAGATCCAGCTGACCATAAGACATCTGGATATTAAAGCTTCTTTGGGCTGTCATCAAGATTCTCTGACGGTCAGAGCCATATTGAAACAGAGTATTATACAAAATTCCAAACAGTGTTTTTTGAGATGCTGAGGTCTTCCCAAGAATGGGGTATATTATCTCTCCATCTTGTCCTGAGTCCACTCCAGGGTCTCCTACCATCTAGACATTGCTAGAAAACTGAAAATGTCTCCTTTGGACATGATGGGGCAGCTGCTTAACTACAAGACTCTCTGAGCTCAGTAGCCTATCTCTAAGGGTGAATCCAGCCACCCTATGGAGGATACTAATTTTGGTTGCTTGTATCCAGGATCTCATTATTCAATCATTGTCCAAATTTCACAAACACAGTTGAAAGTCGGAATGTAGATAATGACTGGAAAATTAAAAGTTTGGACTTCTGTTTCAGCTCTCTCTTTACACACTGTGGTGCAGTGCAATGCCAAAATTACTGCTGATGCAGCCCCAGTTACCTGTCGATCTCTTGCTAAATTTTACCCTAATTTGTGAACAAGACTCCAAGATACTTGAACTCCTTAATATCAGGCAGCAACCTGCTCTCAAACCAGGGGGAGCATAAACCATGGCCTTAGACTTTAGGTGCTGTTCCTTAACCAGACACTCTCCTCCCCCTGGCTGTGCATTGAGATCTGAATAGAATTGATGACACGGGACAACCCTGGCAGAGCCAAACACCAAACATCTTTGATTTTCTGCTGAGAACGCAGACACAGTTCTCACAGTTGTTAAAGGACTATATATCTCATAGCAATAGTCCCAGTATTTTATACTCTGGTATTTCTTCTCCTGGATATGAGGTTTGACAATCTGGGAGTCTCCTTTCCAGCTCTCTGCCATAAGCTGTCCAAGTGAGGCTGAGCAGTGTGATACCCTGATAATGGAGGCACATCCTCCTAAAAATCAAAAACCTATCCCAGTCCCCCCCGACTGTCCCCATCCTCCATGTGACATTAAAGACGCATGTCAGCCGAGACAGCCTAACAATTTCAAAACCACATTCTGGTACCAAGTACATCTAAATAGCGCTGTGCTTGAACATGGTGTTTGTTATCGATTTGCAGTGTAGTTGTGCCAACTGAGCCCAATGGGTCAAGGCCAAGCCACTTGCAAACAAGCTTCCTTCCCAGGAGTTGCTCGAGAAGACTTACTTCGTTTATCAGCTACAAATCATTGCAGGGCACACGTTATTGTTTATTTGTCTGATCATTTGAACTGATATACTGAAAAATAGAAGATAAGTAGCAAAATCATGTCATGCACTTTGCCCAGGTGAGGTGCCTTGTAATAATCTGTGGTCTAAAAAAGTCCTTTTGGCTTTTTGCATTTCTCAGGTTCTTTTCGATCAAAAGGTCTTGGGGAAGTTTTGTGGCCAGGAGAATTCAACTGATCACCCAAACACAGGGTCGATGCTTTCTCCAGGCAACAGACTGACTCTCATATTCCAAACAAGTGGCTCCACTCCAGAGCTCCAACAACACACTGGCTTCTCTGCTACATACAAAGCAAAAGGTAGAACTTTTCTGGTCGGTTCTCTCTTCCCTACA
This sequence comes from Diplodus sargus, assembly GCA_903131615.1. Taxonomy (NCBI): domain Eukaryota; kingdom Metazoa; phylum Chordata; class Actinopteri; order Spariformes; family Sparidae; genus Diplodus; species Diplodus sargus. The sequence continues at coordinate 5,119,945 of CAEMYA010000130.1, forward strand.
ATGCATTATATCCCCAAACCATTTAGAAAATTCTTAAAGCATAATCAATATGGTGCTTTTACGGGCATTTTGGTCAGTAAGACCAATATTAACCAACATAACAACTGTATCTCTTTGAGCCGAAAATAAGACTACCAAAACATCCAAAGAATCCAAGATGTATCTGTATTACAGTGAATTTGCCATAAACGTTGTCAATTTATTCAAGGATTTGTGCAATAATTAAGCAGCTCCAAGATTTGTCTCCATAGGGGATGTTATAACCAAGACAAGACTTAAAACTAAGCCAAACAACATTATAAATGTACATGAATAGCCTAAATGAAACTTTAGGTTAGGTTTTCCATGTAAATGCTTTCTCTTTATCAGATGTGGATGAGTGTTCAAAACCAGACCCTGGAGATGGATCAGGTCCACTCTGCTCTCAGATCTGCATAAACACCCCTGGTTCTTATCGCTGCTCCTGCCACAGTGGCTACAAACTCCATTTAGACCAGCGCACATGTTTGTGTGAGTAAATGCATGCTTTGTACAGTAAGTACCTTAATGTGTACCATGCTGTGACGCTCAGTAGTTACAGCAAGGAGTCAGTGTAAAAAAATACTTGATTTTGAGGTGAAATACTGAAGCTCTTCCTCTTTTTACAATAATACATGTTTTTGCCCCATGTCTAGATTCCTGTGGTGGTTGTATATTTGACAAGCAAGAGGGACATCTATCCAGTCCAGGGTACCCTGGCCCTTCACCTCCAAATTTGTCCTGCAAGTACATTATCTCTGTGAAACCCAGATTAACTGTCACTCTCAACTTTGCTGAGAACTTCCACTTACACAGTGTAAACACTTTGCAAGGTCCCAGATGTCAACATCACTGGCTGCAGGTATTAGCAAAGGTCTTTCTTACATTGAATTACAATAAAAAGAGTACAATTCTGAGATGCCTCGGTGTACAAAAATGAACTTCACACAACATCTCCCCTTGAGGTGACCATCCCAGGCAGAGAGCCTATGAAACTTTGTGGCATAAAGAGTCCAGGTGTGATAACTACAAATTCCAGCACTGTGAGACTGGACTACCACACTGATGATGAAGGCCTGAGTCATGGCTGGAGCCTCGATTACAGCACACAAGGTGAAGGGCGAAGTGAGAGAGACATGGTGTCTTGTTTAGTCAGCAACTGTTTTACAACTGCAGATACATGATTAATGATGTTATCACGTAATTTCCAAAGGTCCAATTTCCTTTTCTGGGGAATGTGGCTAAAGTGGCTCCTGTCTTTGTCATATTTCTTGACTCAAACGTATCTTAACCATCTCATGTGATATTTGACATCAGCAAACTTTAAAATAAATATTACTGGGACCACTGAAGAAAATTTGCAGATGAACATTTAATATCCAGGAATTTACATTCAGACAATACCGCTGACTATCTGTGTCACATTTTGGCCACAATATAAAACTACATCTACTACACTGTTCAACCATATACTAGGTTTAAAATACATTCCTGATACACTGTAGACGTGAAAACATGCAGCAAGTGCATCATCAACAAATGTCCACACCAAAATAAATACAAACTCAAAAGCACACTACTCAATATTTCTACCATATAACAACTATAATCTAAAGCATTTCCTTGTGTCACTGGCAACATATGAACGTCCTTGTTTTGTTCTTCTGCAGTCATTGATTGTGGAGAACCTGAACCTTTGCTGAATGGAGGTGTGACCTTCCTGTCTGGCTTCCAGAATCATTATCGTTCTGTTATTCAGTATTACTGCAATGAACCGTTTTACTCTTTCCCTGGGGGTGTATTTGGTGAGAGTTTAACATATAATTGCAACAAAATCATTAATCAAACAAGATTGATGCATCTTTACTTGAAATTAATTATATCATCTTGTTTCCTTTGGTCTTCAGTAACTTTCACCTGTGAAGCAGACGGAAAGTGGAGATCCAAACACAACGTTGTCACTCCAAAATGTATACCTGGTATGGAAACACCCTGAGATTACCAATCTAGGAATTATTTCTTATTAAAAGTCAGTGTGAACCTATTTTTATGTCTGTCTCATCCAGTCTGTGGCCAGCCTACAGTACTCATCCCTGCCTACCAGAGGATCATTGGAGGTAGTGAAGCTCCAGAAAATACCATACCTTGGCATGTGTTACTGCGTGTAGATGGACAAAGAGCAGCAGGCATAGTGATTGCAGACCGCTGGATTATGACTGCAGCTTCTGTCCTCGTACATGGAGGAAATGTAGTACCAAACGAGTCCGTGAGGGTAAATTGACTGCTATAGATGCTAACTGCAAGCTCCTTGCTTAGAATTTTTTTTAAATTGAAATGTATTTCCTCCTGTGCTGTTGATCTGCAGACTTACATGGGACACACAAATGTAAGAACCCTGTTGACCTCTCCTGTGTTTGCTGCCTCAGTCCACCTTCACCCTGAATACAACAACTCCAATGATGTAAATTACAACAATGACATTGCTTTGATCAAACTGCCGAACCCGATCACGTTCAACTCATCCGTTATGCCAATATGTTTGCCGGCAGAGTCTGTCACATACGTCACTGGCATGATGGGGTAAAGAAACAACTCCACAGTATATTATTGTCTCTTGCCTGTAGGTGGTTCAATGAACTCAGTCCATTGAACTTGCTTCCACATTACCATCTTCTATTCAGGTGGCCCTGAAAGTGTGTTTTCCTCCTGAGTTCACTATCACTGTCTCTTCTACATTCTTTTTTCAGACTGGTGTCAGGCTTCGGGCTCACAGGAGAGAGAAAACAACGGATTTTAACAAATAAGCTGAATTACGTGCAGCTGCCTGTGGTCGAGCAGGAAACATGCAGTAATTCAATCACCATGGCGAGGAGGAGAAGGAACGATGTACCGAGTCTGACAAATAACATGTTTTGTGCTGGAGTTCCTGAAGGTGGGAAGGACTCCTGTCAGGGTGACAGTGGAGGCCCCTTCGCCATGGCTGATGATGAAGGACGATTCTGGGCGGCTGGTATTGTCAGCTGGGGGGTTGACTGCGGACGGCAGGGAACATATGGAGTCTACACCACAGTCGCCAACTACCTGGACTGGATCACCAAAACTATGCAGGAGAACTAAGTTTTACAGTAATTAATGGTGATGTAATGACACGATAAATCCTTCTGCAATATTAATGCATACTCTGACAAAAAAGGCCATGAATAACATGCCATGTCATACTTTATAAATTCTTTGCATTGCACACTTAAAATAAAGTGAAATATCACAAATCTCTGATTAAAACAATAACTCTCAACTTTCTTTTACCAGCTTAGTATTTGACAGTAGCTGTAGTATCTGTGTGTATCTACCGTGTCCTCTGAGTATTAGTTCTTTAATCTCTAAGGAACTTACGAAGTCAGTACGCTCCACTTAACTGTACTGTGCGTTGTGCTCATAGCCTGGAACTGTATAGTGTCCTTCACACACACAGACGGATATGGACAGACGATAAATTCACATTTTATTATCATATAAACAATCTGGTCAACCAAATATGTCTGAAACTTATTTTCTTATGTCATCATGGAACTAATTTTCCTGTGTTTTTTATGAAAAGGATTGTCTGTTCTTTTCTTTTCTTTCCCTTCAGGATTATGGTGGTGTGATTTATCTGCATCTACTCTTAAGACTCTATATGATGTCTATCACTCTACTCTAAAGTAGGCATTAGTTGGTGTTTATCTACAGGCCCTTATTGATAAGTTTTCACCTGATGTCACGCCTCTACTAGTTTGATCCTCTGGACCATATCAGACTTGATTCAATTTCTGGCTTTCACTGCAGGTTCCATGAGGTCCCTGATCTTGGTATATTTACTTTGAGTTTTTAATGGCAGAACCACTTGGAACTTTTACAAAGCAGCTTAAAAATGAATACTTTGGTAACAAATCCTTGAGTATATTGTCCCTGTTTTAAACAATTGTATTTGTATTTTTTTCTTCTTTATTTTTTTATGTAAAGTATTTTCACACCTGTACACTCTGGCAAATAAAGAAATCAGCCTCGCTTGGCAGAAGACAAACAAATGCTGGAGGTTAAATTCCACTTCAAATTATCAGAAACCACAGCCTGTGTTACATCAGTGGTCCATGTGTGCATTAGACTTTTAGCCTAAACTACAGTCACACTGAGATAAAATTATTGCGGACATGGGATGGACCTACACTGTTGTATGGTAAGTTTGATTGAAAACAAAATTACCTTCATGTTGCATATTTTGATGATTTTTTCTCTTCATCAAATTATTTGTAATTGTAATTAATTCGGAACTACACTACAGCACTGTCTATAGACAGTTTTTTAAGTGTCGGTATAGCTAAGTACAATCTAGAAAACTAAAGCAGTGGTAAATGGTTGCAATTGTTAAAAATGATTGTGCCTCTCTGTTTGCATCAACTTTGGACTATCGCCCTAGTTCGAACTCTCCAAATGTTTATGCCCAATTGCAGGTTTCTGTGTTTGTCAGTAAGAAGGAGTTGGCAGCAGCTCAAATCTGAGCCTGTGATACATGGGGAGATCCACTCCCCTCAGTATCCGGGGCCTTATCTTCCAAACCAGAAAAAGGAATGGGATCTCTGGGTTCCTGAGGGCTACCAGATCCAGCTGTCTCTAACACACCTTGATATCAAAGCTTCTTCCGGCTGCTATCAAGACTCTGTGACGGTCAGAGCCATATTTAAACCTAATGTTATACAATACTCCAAACAATAGATTGCTGTTTTTGTGCTCAAGCCAAGAATCTCAATTTTTGTGAAATATTATTTAACTTTGTCTTGAACATTGATGACCTGCACAAACTAAGGTACAAATTGGAACCAGGACTTGATGTTTAGGGCCTAAAAATTGCTATAGACTCCACTGTCTCCACTGTCTTTGTGCACACATTTTGTCATTTCCCTTTTCTGCTTAATTCAAGACTGTGTAACTTTTGAAACTTCATCTGTGATGACCAGTACCTTATTCTGACTAAAATTAGTTAATGTTAGCCGGACAGAAAATGCTGTATAATGCACATTACTGAGTCACTGAACTGTCTTTGCGACTGTTGACCACTTGTGTTTCTTTCACATTAGTTGAAAAATGTTGCTTAGCAATTAGCATTAATGTCACTCGAACCAATATGGCCACTATTCACTTCAGCTGAAAGGTTAATTTATCTCACTGTAACTGAGTTTAAAGGGGAAAGTGCACATTCCCCTTTAAATTCAGTTGCTTGTGAATTCAATGGTTTGCTGCTTGTCAGAGAGTGCCTCGTCACAACCTAGTCTTACAATATCTGTTTTGCTCTTTACACAATTCAGGTTCTCCATGATCAAGAGGTCTTGGGGATTTTTTGTGGGCAGAAAAATTCAACTAATCACCCAGACAAAGAGTCGATCCTTTCTCCAGGAAACAGACTGACCCTTATATTCCAAACCAACAACTCCTCTCCAGAGCTCCAACAACACACTGGCTTCTCTGCTACCTACAAGGCGATAGGTAGAGCTTTTCTGGTCACTTCTATCTTCTTTCCAATGCGTTATATCCCCAAACTTTCAAGAGAAATCCCATCATAACATGATTAACATGGTGCTTTTCCAGGCATTTTGTTCAATACGATTGATATCAACAAATATAAACATGACAACATTTCCCTGATATTACCTTCTCATTGTTAGACATCAACGAGTGTTCAAAACCAAACCCTGGAGAGGGATCATATCCACTCTGCTCTCAGATCTGCATCAACACCCTTGGTTCATATCACTGCTCCTGCCACAGTGGCTACAAACTTCATTTAGACCAGCACACATGTTTGTGTAAGCACTGTAAACGCCTAATGCATGTTTCTTTGTATGCAGCTTAAAGCAGCATTGAAAAAATTAACTGACAATATAAACAGAATGTGAAGACACAATGACGCTGTATCAGAGATGTCTATGTATTGTACTGTAATGTAGAAGTTATCATGCTAACTAGACAGCCAACGACACCATCGACACCATTTTATTTTTCTAGAGGCAATAGTTTAGAAGTATAGTCCTTGTAGTAGTACAATCAGGAAACTCTTAGTTTAATGTAATAAATAGACAAAATCAACTCACAATATGTCAAGAAAGTAAATACTCTGACACAAATTTTTTATGGACCTAAAATGAGCTTAACTGCTTTGTTAGGTCATTGTAAAACACAACCGTTGAAACAATAGACTATATCAAT
>CAEMYA010000130.1:5126296-5196898 GCA_903131615.1 Diplodus sargus
TGAATCTCTTACTCTTGCCCTATTAATACTTTATTTTTCCCCTTGTCGAGTCTACTGTGGTGATTGTATATTTGACAAGCATGAGGGACATCTGTCCAGTCCTTGGTATCCTGGCCCTTCACCTCCGATTCTGTCGTGCAACTACATCATTTCTGTGGAGCCTAAATTCACCGTCACTCTAAACTTCAGTGAAAACTTTCACATAGAGAGTGTGGACACTCAGCAAGGTCCCAGGTGTCTACATCACTGGCTGCAGGTATTGGCAAAGGTCTTCCTCACAAGAAATGACAATATCTGCTTCATTGTATATAAATACAATATACAACTTTTCTATTACTCTGGTCCCTTGTAGGTGACTACCCCAGGAAGAGAGCCCATTAAGCTTTGTGGTGGAAAGAGTCCAGGTGTGATAGCTACAAATTCAAGCATTGTGAAACTGGACTACCACACTGATAATGAGGGCCTGAGTCATGGCTGGAGCCTGGACTACAGCACATACAGTGAAGGCATGAGACGGGGTGTTTCGTTTGTTTGACAGTAACAGTGGAACAACTTTTGGATTTCTTAATGTTTTCGTATCATCTTCTTTCCAGAGGTCAAATGTCCATTTCCAGGTAATGTGGTTAAAGGCAGAGTGACTCCTACACTAACTGAATATTTCTACAGAGACTACATCCATGTGACCTGTAAGCGAGGATACAGGCTGATAATGGTTTGACATTTTCTTTCTTTCTTTCAATGTCTGCATTCTAAGACCAAAAAGACATTGCTTGATTATCTTTTCTGCTTGTTTCAATGTGTGAAGTAGACATTCGTTAAATGTATTTCACTAAGCGAATCCATTTTCTTCGCTAGGATGGTAAAAAGATCAGGTGGTTTTCAGCCATGTGTCAAAGTGATGGACAGTGGCAACTCCATCTGCCCGAATGCCAGCGTAAGTCTTTTTTGAGGTCAAATTATCTTACAGAAGAAAAATCCTAGGATCAACTACATTTCTTGAGTCACTAGCAAAATAATGCATCCTTGTTTTGTTTTTTTTTTCCCAGTAATTGATTGTGAAGAACCCAAACCTTTATTGAATGGAGGGTTGACCTTCCTGTCTGGAGTTCAGAATCGGTATGGTTCTGTTGTTCAGTATCACTGTAATGAACCATTTTACTCTTTCCCTGGGGGTGGAAATGGTGAGATATTTACATATATTATTCCAAATATATAATTCACTAATGTTTTTTTTTTCATAAAGGCCACTTAAAAATAAGTGCTATTATCATGTTTCCTCTGGTCTATAGTTAGTTTTACCTGTAAAGCAGATGGAAAGTGGAGATCCAGCCACAATGATGCCACTCTAACATGTATACCTGGTAAATAAACCCGATGATACTTCATTTTACTTACTTACACTTTCATTAAAACATTGTCTTTTTGTTTGTTCAAATCTATATTTGTCTGTCACATCCAGTCTGTGGTAAACCCAGAAAACTTATCTCTTCGTATCAGAGGACTGTTGGAGGAAGTCAAGGACCTGACAATACCATCCCCTGGCATGTGCTACTATATATAAATGAACAAATAGGAGGAGGCATGGTGATCGCAGACCGCTGGATTTTGACTGCAGCTCATATCCTTACGCATGATGGAAATGTAGTATCAAAAGATGATGTGCGAGTAGGTGGACTACTGTAGCTGTTATCTGCCAATGGCCTCAATGTTTCTGAACTGACATGTATTTCCTCTTTTGCTGTTGATTGGCAGATTTCCATGGGACTTATTGATGTTCAAACCTTGTTGGGCTCTCATGCGTATGCTGCTTCAATCCATATTCACCCTGAATACAACAACCCTAATGGCTTAGACTACAATAATGACATTGCCTTGATCAAACTGCAAGACCCAATCACGTTCAACTCATCCATTATGCCAATATGTTTGCCAGCAGAGGGTGCCACATACGTCACTGACATGATAGGGTAAAGAGCAATCCTCTCCTGAATATTTCATGGCCTAATCCTATCTAATTTAATAAATCACAGCTATTTTTCTTAATCATCATTTTGTCTTTTATCTGTACAAACATTGTCAGACTCTGAATATTTATATTGAGTTCACCATAACTGTCTACTCTGCATTTTATTTCAGACTGGTGTCAGGCTTTACGATTAGAGACACTGACAACTACCGGATATTAACAAATAACATAAAGTATGTGCACCTCCTTGTGGTGGAGCAGGAGACATGCAGTACTTCAGTGAATGAGCTGAAGAAGACAAAGGACTTACCAAGTCTGACAAATAACATGTTTTGTGCTGGAGTCCCTGGCGGTGGGAAGGACTCCTGCCACGGTGACAGAGGAAGCCCCCTTTCGGTGAGGGATGGAGGGCGGTTCTGGGCTGCTGGAATTGTCAGCTGGGGTGTTGACTGCAGACATCTGGGAACATATGGAATCTATACCAGAGTTGCTAACTACATGGACTGGATCAACAGGACCATGCAGGAGAAATGAATTAACCACATTTCATCACTCGGTTAATAAAACTGTGTGTAATGCTGAACAAAAACAGTGACAAATATAGTCGAGACAAAAAAAAGTTAGAATACCTTCACTCATGATGTCTTTCCTTATCCAACTTACAATAAACATGTCAATTTGACATGAATTTTGCAATTTGAATTAGAATGTAAGTATGTAAGTGTATTGCCACTTGAAGCTGCAGAACAAGTTGTGATATATCATTGACTGTGTGTGTTTATTTGAACGGCATAAAGTGAGTTAAACAATATACTTTAGTGCCTGTGGCTGGAGGTGAGGTTGATGAGAGCAGTGAGACTGAATAACACAATGAGGTTGTACAGTGTTACATCAAAATACACAAACAAAAAAATGCTAAACTTAAGACTCTGGGGATACTTCCTTGTAGATTTATCACTATAACCAACCACTCAAACACTACCCATCAAGTAAAACACTTCATCTAGACAGCTTGGCTAGATGGAGTACCAGTTCAGTCGACTATCTATGACCGACTTGTACCCAAAAGGCTCCTGAAATTGTTAAATTTTGTGTTGCTCCAACTTGCAAGATGTTATATTTCATCAAGTAAGAAAAGTCAACAGCAATGACCAGGTGAAATTGAGGCAAATAATGAACATTATACATTACACAACATCTTGGTTATCAGCTATCATTTGATCAGTTGACAATACAAAATGATTGATTATTGCATTTTCCCTAATTGCACCCTTGATGGGGTAGTAGAGTTTAGTCTCAGTTTTTCACTATTTAGTAGTAAAGGGGTAAACTTAAAAAACAAGTTACTTTGCTTTTTCGCACAGATGTATGACAAAACTATCGCCACTCTCACGTTACTGTAGAGGTTAACGTTACACTACAGCCAGCAGCCAGCTAGCTCAAATTAGCTTAAGTATGATTGGTAACAGGGGGAAGAAACTAGCTTGCTCTGTCAAAAAAGTAACAAAATCAATCTACCAGCATCTCCAAAGCCCATTAATCAAAATAGAATATCTCATTTGTTTAACCTGTATAGCCAAAGTGTACAGAGTAAGCAAGGCGATACCAGGATAGCTGTTTCAAGCATTGTTTTCACTGAGTTAGCTAGCCGGCTTGTGGCTGTATCATTAGCATGTCGGCGAAAAAAAGTTAGCAACAGCACTTCTGCTACCACATCCACGTTTCTAATAAATACAAATGAATCCCCTCTTCAAGACTTCATTACATTAAAACATTTTTTTGTAAAAACAAAAAAACGCGCTTACAGTGTGAATTCTGTGAAAGGCGGCGTGTTGGTGGCGCTTGTTTCCATAGTGACCCATGACCCGCCGCCTTCTGCTCTGTCATTGGACGATCCAGGTCCTGTCTGTCCACTTTCACTTTTGCTCCTCCACTGCTGAACTGTGCGCATGCGCCACGCAGCGAGACTCGCTCGTATCCCCTGGACTACCTCAAGAGTTCAACAACATATTATCTCATATTCATCGATATTATATGTATGGCTGCACAGCTCGTGATCGATGGGATGCAGGAAAAGCTGTGCAGCAGTCCGCGTTGTGACACAATGAGCTCGTGTTAGAAATCAAAAGTGAAAGTGTGGAGGTGCTTCTGTGTTCTACGCAGTTATTTCAGTTTATCGTGTTGTGTTAACGCTGAACGTTGTCTACAACACGTAAAACACGAAAACTAGACTCCACGATGCTGACTGAAGTCATTTTCTTTGGATGCTTTGTGACGTGCGTTTATGGTAAGAGCGTTCATCTTTGCATTCTGATGCAGCACTTATGGTGGACATGGACGTAGTAATCCCAATAATATGACCTGAAGTTGACTATCAAGCTCAGCAATAAACTGTCAGGTCACGGTGTCCGATAGAGCTCGCGTTATTTTTCTTTCATATAAGAACATGCAAAAGTGTAAATTGTGTCTGAATCCAAGTAAACACATTAAGAAAAAAAGCTTCGAATAATGAATGAATACATATTTATTTGAGTTTGAATCCACACAACTAAACAAATGAAAATGGGATTTAGGACTCATATATTATATTAATATGTACCCATTTATAGTTGTTTGAATATGTGCAAAATTAAATTAGAGTTTCAGGCAACTGGGACTAAATATATTTGATAGTAATGTATCCATAAATCCAGCCCTGCTCATTGTCCTGGTTAATACAACTCTCTGGGATTCATTGACCTGATTATGTTGAAAATGTGAACTTTTCTGTAAGTTAAAGATGGTTAATATCCATTATTTTACTGTTTGAAGGTAAAACTTGTAATTTATGAAATCCAGATTCACATAACATTTAAAGATTGTGGATTTATTTTGATCGATCTTTTTTCTCAGCTAATGGCGTTGCGGATGTGGTACTGTCCTGCAGCCTGGTGGAGGAGGGAGTCGGAATGGGTGGAATGGGAGGAGGCTCTCTTTTCACACGGACTCCGGCCACTCTCGTCTTAAGAGACGTTGCAGTGGCTCCTGACGAATCACTCGAATCCCTCACTCCGTTTGTCCCGCCTTCGATCCCTGACCCAGATGCCATCCTGTTAGAAGCCAAAGGTTTTCCCTGCCCTCTCTAACTATAAAGCCTGGTGTAAGTTAAACCCATGTTGAACTTCTCCTCTCATCCCTCTGTGACAGTCTCATCACCTGAGATCCCCGATGCAGACGTGTTGCTCCACGCCGACTGCAATGAGCAGGAGGTCATGTGTGAAATAAGCCGTTATTCCCCTCATGGATCCCAGGACAGTTCAGACTCATATTTCATGGTTTCCCTGAATGTGGAGGGAGTTGAGTTCAGCACTGCGTTGATTCTGAGGGCTTTGACAGTTGAGAGGGATCAGTCGACCCTCATACAAAACAAACTGGGTCTGCCTCTCAGCCAGTCGGGGACTCTTCTGACTGAGGGTGAGATCCAGAGTTTAACTGTTGCCATTTTGTTTTGTTAGACAGGCAGTAACATCAGTCTCACTGCTTTTTCCCTGTTGTCTTTGCTTCCCGCCCCTCAGTATTATTCCTGGTGTTTTCCCACATTAAGTCTGTGACTGCACCTCTGAGAGGTGATGTTCTCCTCAACTGTGGCTTCAAGCAGCAGGAGATACCTTTAGCACAGGAGGTGGGCATCGAATGGCGACTGCAGCACAGAGGCAAAGGGCGAAAAGTGCTTGAAATGAAGACGAGGCTGGACGATGCAGAAGGGGGCACAGTGGGTAAGTGCTGTGTGAACAGGCGTGCCGGGGACTTTATCCACGGTCTTAACTCTAGGGGTGACTTTAAAACTGTTCATCAATTGTACCAGATGTACTTATTTTCCCTCAGTGAATGAGGAAAGGAAGGGCTCAAGCATGGATGCTGCCCGGGTCGTGAGTGAGGGTGATGCCTCTGTGACTCTGACCAAGCTGAAGGTTTTTGATGAGGGGACATACATCTGTACTGTCAGCTTAGGACCTTTCCATGCCCAGCAGGTCATTCAACTCCGCATAAATCGTGAGTTTCAATCTATTTTATCAATTCAGAATAAAAATCCACAGAATGTCTTTCAAGTCTTCCTCTGTCGCTCTTTGCCTCAGAACCGCCACACGTTTCACTCTCAGAGGAGAAGTTGGTTCTGAAGGCGCGCTCACCTCAGACACTGAGCTGCCACTGCACTAAATACTATCCACTGGATGCTCAGGTCTGTAACTAGTATGTCCGTAGATAGTACAATCTTCTATTAGGATCTGTCAGTCACCACTATTTAATCACAAAAACCTCTGTGAAAAGGTGTAAAGTTTGATAGATTTATTTTGTTTCTGTCTTCCAGATGGAGTGGTCATCCCTCTCTCCAACAGACACAGAGCCTACCTTGTTGCCAAATCAGGGCTCTCTATCCAGCCATCGACAGCATGGTGATGGGACTTATTCCCTGTCATCTCTGCTCACTGTGCCCACAAGTGTCTCCCCTGGGACTAAAATCATCTGCAGCGTGTCTCACGTGGCCCTGGACACTCCCCTGTCTGTCAGTCTGGTAGTAGAAAGTCCTGAACCAGGTATGACACTGTACACGTGTGGCTGTTGTGTATTTTTAAAGAAATAGTTTTGGTATACGATCTTTCATCCAGTTACCACAGACAATCAATACCAGCACATCTGTACAGCAAATATAAACTGTAAGCAACTGGTTAGCTTAGCTTAGCATAAAGACTGTAAACAAGTGGGAACAGCTGGCCTGGTTCTGTCTAAATATGACGGAATCTGCCCACCAGCACCTATAAAGCTGGCAAATAAACATTTTATGACTAATTTGTTTCATCTGAATAAAAAACAAAGTGTTAAAACAATATTTTCTGGTATTACGAGGCGTATGTGTGTGTTTTCCATAACATTAGCCCACAGTAGAGTGTTCATTTTGCACAGTTAACAAACTTGTCTTCAAACGATTGATTTGCAGGTCATTCTGTTTATTGGTCTCTTATCTCCCCTCTGTGTCTTTCTCTCTACAGATTCCTATTGGTGGGTTCTGGGTTTCCTGATCATCACTGTGCTTTTCTTCTACCAGGTCATGAAATAACTTTGAAGGAGGTATTCTTGCAGACTGTCCTGACTGGAAACTGAGCTCAGAAAAAAACATACTCTGTGTCATTTGTGAGTCTGTAAGTTATGAGTGATTTCATTAGAAGTCCTCACTGGTTATTTGAACTCTTCTTACCTTTTACTGAACTGAAAAAAAAAAAAAAATCACAAATTTGGGGGGAAACTACTGTATTTGAATATTTAGAAGTGTCATTTCGAATGCTTTATGAATCTGTTGGGATTTATTGGTTTATTTACTTACTCAAGTTGCACTAAGCAGGTTTGGAGCTCGAATATACGCAACCTGTAAAATATTGAATTGTAAGCATTTGCAATAAAACCCACAATTTGAATCCCACACGAAACTTTGCAGCAAAAAACATGAATTGCCCACTGCAATTTCATCATTTTTCAAATACTGTGTTCATTTACTGTGCATGCCTGTGGGTGGTGTAAGAAACCTACATTGTTACATCAGAGTATCAGAGGACTTAAGTTTCTTTTTTACTCTCTGAAGTTTGTAGGTTGTAATAATTAGGTTGAACTTTGCATGTGTAGGCAGAAGGCCCTCTCAGCTCCTCCAGGCTGTGCATTACTGCTCATACACATTTAATCATGTGAAGAAATATCAAATCTGTGGCACTATGAATATGGGTAACCAAGACATGACTTTAATAGCATTGTGCAGTCAAATATTTAATTCATTTCGTTCCATTTGTGTAAGTATACGAAAGCCTTTTTTTGTGATGCTGTTTCCAGTCATCAATCTCCAAAGTTGTATAAATCCTAAACAAGACAAGCAGCTTTGACCGAAGCGTGATGTTACACGTAAGAGAACATGCAGTAAGACTTCATGTTATTCGTCTGATAATAATTATAATTTTTTTCTTCTCGTTCACACTGTGAATTTTTAGCGTCTTTGTTCCACTGATCAGTACGGGGCCATGGACCTTTTTCCCTTTTTCTAAATATGTCAGGCTGAAATTTGGGAAAATGCATATACAGTAAAATCAGGCACAAGACAGTAAAACCCAAAACTCTTTTGTAATAGCTGCACCACTCAATCAAATCGAAATATACTCAGTGTGAATATAATGCAGCTCCAGCTGGAATTAGGGAAATCAGAGTTTTTTTGTTTGCACTGTTTTCATTGGTACTATTTTAAATGTTTTTGTGGCTTGCTCTTGCTTTTTTTGTGCGTGGTTTGGATATTGTGACTCTTCTTGGAATTAACTTTTCACAATGAAAGATTTTGTGCCCAGGCAACATTGTTTAAGTTATTTGACATTTGACCATAGAAGTACATTTATTTAATTAGTTGTATTTATAATTTTGTTGATTGATGCTTTGTGGTAGACAAATTAGGGTTTCTCATTTATAAAAGGACTTCCATCAGCATGTTTGTACCTGGCCTATTCAACTGGCAGCCCTTTACAAACCCCATTATGGCTCTTTGATCATTTTGTTTATTAGTTATGTCTGTTGTGGATCACAAAAATACTCTTATTTCATTAAACCATTTATAACATAACATGTTAACATAACATAACATAACATAATTCGGGCTGTTTAAGCAGAGGGAATTTACAAGAATCAAACTGAAATCCTACTTCTAAGAGAGTTGCAAGGTTTTTCCTGTAACGTTGTAGATATAATTTTTATTTTACTCTGTGAAAACTGCTAAACAAAGTGGAGGGAAAAAAGCACATCACAACAAATTTGAAATTCCACGCTTTACATTTACAGACACTAGGAATGTGAAAGGTCTTTTTTTTTTTCCTCCAGATCTAATCCTTCCGAAAGAGAAGTTGAATAAGCCTGGCGTGTACTGTAATGAGAGAGAAAAACAGTTTTTAACAAGGTCTGAATCGGCTCATTGTGTCAAAAGAGTATAATAAAGGTCATCACTCAGTTCGGTTGATGTTTTATTTATTGGCATCAGCAAAAGTGTTAAGCATGCATTTATTTATTTTTTCGCAAATCCAGTTGCATCTCATACTGCATTTTCAGGTTGTAAATCACGAAACAATGTTCTCATAACTCATGTGGTAATTACCTAATAATATGTTGCACATTATTATCAGATAATTATGGTTATCTGCTACAATTATGCATGAATGCATTTTTCACATAAAGGTTGTTCATATTTTCTTAATTTGATCGACTCTCAAAATCAGTCCAATGAGAGGAGAATGAACTTCTTTTATGTCCAACAATCCCCCCAGAAAACCTGAAAGAGTCTATAAACACACTTTCAGGAGAGTAATCTGACAGATGGTACTATTGATCTATCCATACAATACTAGATGTTTTTAACAGTTCACTATAGTAGCAGTTGTTTGCAGTCACTGAATATAATTTTTTTCTCCGAAGCGGGTGAAATTAACAAAATCTTGGCAGACTCTTTAGCATCATTGCATTGCATAAGCAGTAATTATCGGATCAGAAAGACATTATACACAGGTCCTTTAAACCACTAACAAAAGAAAATGTACAATCGGCAGTTAGATTCAGAAATGGCAGATACACAGTTCACACAAATAGGCAAAACTATGGACACCGTTTGCCATGCAAGTTAGAAACAAAACACCTCATTTTGGCCGTTACCATACTGCAGGTGACAGGTGAGTCTTTTCATGTGAGTGAGGGGGGAGCCTTCCAAATCATGTCCTCTCTCCTGTTTCCCTGCATTTTGAGGACAATATCAACTCAAACAACAATCAGAGAAACACTTTGTCTGCAAACCTTCCCAAACACGTTTGTTTGTAATGTGACGCCACACATTCATCTGTCTATGGCTGTAACTCTGTCGGAGCAGGCTGCTCATGTGTACGGTAGATTGTCTGTTAGTGGCTGCTTGTCTGTTTTCCATCGTGTGCATGTTACTATGCCACCACCTGTGGTGCAAGGAACCGAGGTAAAGTGACGCATAGTTATACAACTAATTTATAAATAATTGCTTGTCAGTCCAGACTTAACTTTGTTTTATTTATACAGGACATAAATGCTGCATTCTTACTTCTTTTCCCTGAATCATTTCTTCCTTTCCTCATATCATCACACAGTCTCGTACATTTTTTCTAATTTCTTTCTCTTATCATCTTATTTTTGAACGTTGCAAACTACGTAAGAGAAAGTCAGACAAGAAAACAAAACAAAAAGTTACGGATAAAAGCTTATCAGCTACACTTGGAAAAAGCTATTGGCTACGATGCTTTGAATCACAAATACACACACGCATACAACAAAAATATCCATAATCTTAATCTAACATGACCTTGTGTTAGTAATTAGCAATGGCGGGAGCGGGTGTGACAGAGGGAGTGTGTTAGTTGGGCATGTCAATATCGATTTACAAATGTAGGACTCTCAAAAAAGGTAATATGAATAAGCTTTGGCGTATCTGGGGAAGAAAGGACTGCAAACTCTTGTTGAATCTCCCTGCACACATTCACCATCTGAACATTGTTCATTTCCCCCCAGTGCTCCCTTCAGAGGGCTGAGCCCCGTGTGTTCCCCGTGTCACATGAATTTTCTCTCTCCCTCCTTCCCTTTTCTTTTCTTCCTCTTTCCCTCCGCCTGCTGCGTCCTTCAATAATACATGAGGTGCAGAGACGGGAGAGAGTGAGTGAGACTAGACGCCCCAAAGGAGTGGAAGAAAGCAAGAAGAAGGGAGGGAAAGGGGGGACGAAGAGAGCAGAGACACCTAGAAAACACTACTGTCATGTGTAAGTGCAAGATGGTTTGATGGAAGACTGTGTGAAGAGAGGAAGGAGAGGACAGATAAAAGGGGGCGCTTGGGTTTCTTTTTTTTTTCTTCTCTTCCCTCTCATATCGTTCTCAAGTCCGTATCCATCCGTATTGATGGGCTGAGCTCAGTAGAAGAAGTACACTGCGAGTGAAGGAGAGAGGAAGTCATTAGTCTAATGGATCTGGCAACATCAGCGAATACAGAACAGTCAGCTGAACTCTCTCTGTCTGATGAAATGTTTACAGGTTTGTTTTTACATTTTTAAAAAATGGTCAGATTGGTGTCATATCAATAATTTACTGTAATAAGGAGTTATGAATAATTGACAATTAGAGCAGAAGCAGGCTGGCCAGATGTGGGCTTGTTAGAGCAGAAACACAGATGATAACTCAGTTCCTCTCCGTATTTTTCCAGCCAGTGCTGGTTGAGATATTCATTCAAGGGAGACTATCTGAGCGAATATTTACCTTTCTATTATTGTTGTACTTAAATCTTAAGTAATGTTTATTGTCTACCTTTTTATACCATTTATAACTGAGGATCTTGCATGGATTACATTCTTATTTAAAGGAGTAGAATTATGCACATTTTCAGGTTCATAGTTTTATTTTGGGTTACTACTAGAATAGGATTACATCCTTAATACTCAAAAACTCATCCGATTTCTCACACTGTCCAGTGCTGCTGTACTGTATTTCCCCCTCTGTCCAAAACACTCCCTTCTTTAAGGCCCCTCCTCCTGAATACCCAGTCTCCTCTGATAGGTCAGCTCACAAACTATTGACCCGGCACTGGCAACAACATGCCAAACTAGCCGCTAGGCATAAATCATGCAAATGTGTGACATGGTGACATAGTGTGATGTCACAAAGTCACAGGATTAAAGGCGTTTCTGGATCAGTGATTTTGGTGGGAGAGATAGGCTTCTGTTGGTGCTTTGACCTATTTAGCTTTCAAGATCTCTTACATGCACATACATGAACATGTATAACAGACTGAATGAACGGGAAAACACAGAATAGTGTGATGGGTCTCCTTTAGGGGAGGATTTCTAAATGGAAGCAACCTATTGTTGAGGCTTATTGCTGTTGATTTTCTGGCAATATACTAGTAGGTCAGTGAAGTCAACCTTTCTAATTGAAAGTTACCCTGCCTACCCCAACCTCCAGCCGGTGCTGGATTATTTCCTGATCGGGGGTTGGTGAAGAGTATGTAAGATCTTTGTACTGTTTGCCTCGGATAACGTCAACACATTCACATTGAATAAAGTTTGTTGCCCTAATCCACGCTCCAGTAGACATGGACTGTATTCCTGTTTCTCCTGACAAAGATCTTTTACCTGCCAGCATCCTTTAAAGGCACACTATGAAGATTTGAAAAAGAAATTAAAACTGGGAATTTTAATATTAATATTAATGAGGTAATAGTAAAAACTCAGACATATTTATTTTTTCCATAACTGAATAAACAAGCTGTTCTCAGTGGAAAAAAAGGTGCCAGAACACTGTTTGAAGCTAGAAAGGTGGCAGGGTCCGCCATATATAAATAAAGTAGAACAGTATGAAACTGTGTTGTCCTTTAAGGTCAGTTTGTTTATTCACAAGGCTTAAAGTGTTCCGGCATGGTGCCGGATTACCGGCGTGCAGCGTTTGGCCGCGGGGAAAAAAAATTGTCTTGATATCACTTTCGAGTTCATGAGTTTGTCTGCCAATGATATTATAGGAACAACTCTCCCTCTCTCAAACTAAAGTTATTAGTCGATCAGAAGTAGAATGGGGTGAGTATTGTAGTAAGTAAGTTCATGGCGCCTGGGGAAGATGCCCTCCTAATTAATAAAGGATTAACAAATAAATGGTGCTGGGCGTTGATAGATAAATAGGGAAAGGCAGTAAGCCTTTGGTAGCTGGTGCAAGAAGTTAATAGAAGCACGTGCTTGCTTCTGCACTTTGTGCTCGAGAAAGCTAATATGTGCAACTAGCAGTTAAAAAAAGTGTTACCACGCCAGGAATCAGACCCTGCTCATAGAGCAGCTGGTCGCGCTCTCCAACACACAACATGATTACTGGGAGTAACAACCACAGCTGACGTATCGACATCAATGACTGACCGCGTGTGTGAGAATTGAAAATACGCGGGTGCATGTTCATCGCATAACACGATTTGTTTTCCAAGCTCTCCCAACCCCTGGTAAATTTATGCAAAAAACTATCTGAAGACAAAATAGTGTTCCACCACTTAAATAATCCTCACTACACCCCACTAACCCCCCCCTTATTAAATTTTTTCACTCAAGAAAACAAAAACAGTTTGTTTATTTTGTTTGTTTGGGCCATAAATCTTGTCCCCAAAACTACATAGTGCATCTTTTACAAAATCATCTCTGTATATTAATTTCCTGTCAAATTAACAGCACTAACACATAAACACTATTTCATACTGACAATTTCTTTGCTGCTATTTATAAAAACCCGTACGTCTGTCATAGATAGTCAATAAACTTGTCAATCTTTGTATTAATATCAAGATCTTCTACTCACAGAAGATTATTCCAACCACAATGACTCCAATGATCCCCATCATGATCATCATCTGAAAGGAGAGAACAGCAACATTAAGTGACGCTCCGATTGTGTGTGCAGTTTCAAAAGACATATTAAAACACTTGAGATTATTTGCGTTTGCTGTAGCGGTGGAATCTCTTGAGTGTTTCTGAGTTGCTACAATAACAGACGTCTTTTTTCTCATTTTACCCCAAAGCATCTGCTCAGGCTTCCACAGCAGCTAATTAACAGATTAGTGTGTGGAGCATCCCTAGAACAGACGCTGTGTGTTCATCTCGGCATGAACAATAGTTTGATGCTCTCAAGTAAAAGAGCTGAGGATCTGATTCAAACACTCTATATACATAACATACCCCTGCACACCACTAATAGATTAGATTGTTAGTATCTTTCAGTAACAACAATCTGTTTAATGCACCGACACTAATGTGCCCACCTTGCAGTTCTTCCACCAGTACTTGTTCTTTAGCTTGGCTGCACAGCTTTCAAACTGGGAGGCTCCGGCTTGGAGAGCGTCCGCCCTGTCATCCAGCTCTGAAAGCTTCTGGTCCCTTTCCAAAACCTTGTCGACATTCACCCTCATGATGTCCACCACCTATCCCACAGTGGCGAGGATGAGAAAGCATTTGGCAGGGGTGGGGTAGGGTGTGGTGGTGGGGGGGGAGACAAAGAGGATGACAAGCATGGTTAAAGGAAAGCAGCAGGGACAGAAGGCTTTCTGAAGCTACACCATATATCATAAATGAGTAGTCGCTATGCATTTGCAAATTGCAGCATTACGTACTACGCTATATTTAGTTTGTTAAGGAAAAAGCCCCACAGATTTCTTTTTCTGTTCAAGGTAAAAACCCAACATTTCTTTTGGAAACTGTCAAAACATGTGGCTGCACAAACTTTTGAGTCCACATATTGATCTTTTATTTATTCCTATTCAAAGTCGATTATTCTTTTAAAAATGCAAAAAGTCTGAACCCAATCATTTGATGTAGCTCCTTGTAATTTATGAGTTACTTGGTCATTAGTCAAATGGGTTTTCTCCTCTTTTTTTCCCACAACAAAACAAGTGAAATATATAGATTACAGTGAAAGGCTCAAAAAAAAAGGGACATTCTGCATAACTCAGCTTGTATTTTAAGTGCTGGAAAGGAATTTATAACAATCCATTTTAACAGGATAGAATAAGAACAGACTTCCAGAGAACATAAGAGCAACAACATATCATTTTACATGCTTCATTGTCTCTGGTTTAAACACTGTGCATGTACAGTGAGTCCAGATATTTCTCGACTGACGCATCGGGCCTGCTGCAGCTCACCTCCTCGACTTGGGCCTGTGTCTGCTGTAGCCTGCGGTTGCTGGAGGTATTGGGTGGGCCTGCAGGTGGGCCACCGCCTGGGGCTCCATCTGCACCGGGGGCTCCGGGAGCACCGGGGGCTGCGGCGGCATCTGGGGCAGACCTAAGATGAAGCACGAGGACGAGGAGGACGAGACACTGAGTTGATATTCTGATAACTGATGTATGTTCATGTCATGTAGAGAGCAGTTAACTTTATTCTCATTGGAAGAAAACAACGCTGAGATCTAACCTTCAGCACATAACAGAAGGAGACCACTGCACATTATGCAAGGGAGGTAAAGGGGTTGAGAGGGTGAGGATGAGAGAGGATGAATAAAAGAGGAGGTGAAGGATGGGGTAGGATAAAAAAAGAAGATGCAACGGTGAGAAAGAAAATATAGGCCGCAGATGGAAAGCGAGTAACAGAAAGTCCTCTGAGAGCAGGAGATTATGGTGGGAACAAAAGAGGGGAGAAGTTCTTGTGATGGATTACAGCGAGCTGGGCCGGATTTAGAGGAGAAGGTAAGGCTGGAAAGTGAGGTGTGGAAAGAGTGAAAGGGTTAATCCAGCAGAGGGGAGAGGAGGGATGGGTACAGGAGGTTTGGAACTGAGCAAACAAGCTCCTCAGCGGATCATGCCTTCGTGGGCAATTCAATATAAATCACAGCCACTGCAGCAGCGGGACAAGAAAGTCATGAAGCATCAGTCATTTGACAACAAAGCAGGTGATGGTGACCTCAAACCCTCTGAACCACTATGAGATATAACATTTTTTTTTTTCACAATCTCTGGTGTAAAATGATCTAAAAAGCTCAAAATAACTCAACCGAAGGCTCCAGAGTGGCAGCAGTCAACCCCTGCATACATAATTCAGTGGTGCTGTGACGGAAAATTTCACTTGCGTCAGCAAAATCCATCAAGCTGAAATAAATCAGTTCAGTTTCGGAGCCCCTCAATGAAAAAAAAAAAAAAACATGCAAGGAAATGAGCTGGTTCGAATGCATTTTCATCTAGAGCAGCTCGAGAGAGGTTTTTCATTGTGTTGTAGTGAAAAGAGCGCAGCAGAAAAGCCGCATTAATACTCACATCTTCTATGCAGCTGTTTGAACTGACTCACGGCCAGCGGAGGAGGAGGAGGAAGAAGAGGAGGAGGGGAGGCAGGAGAGGGAGGGTCTGAAGTACAAGAAGAAGAAGAAGAAGAAGAGGAGGAAGAAAAAAACAACAGCAGGATCTCAGAAAAAAAGAGACGAGGATTTCCAAGCAGTGGCGCAAAAGAAAAAGTCCAATTTGTCAGTGAGTGAAGTGGAGAGCGGTGAGTGAGCAGAGGAGGGGGACTCTTGGCGCAGTGGAGCAGATCTTCTAGCGGTGCGTTTATACCGCAAGTCGTCAGCAAAAGTACCGCAATACCGAGGCGCGTTAAAAACGGCTCAGGTGGTAATTCACTGTGTGAGCAGGAAGTGAAGGAGATCAGGAGAAAAGTACTTCTGAATTATAATCCATGCAGGATGAATAGTCGTAAAAAAAAAATAGGGCAAAAAAATCCCACGGATGCTGCTCTCAGCTCGTCGGAGTGATGATGCTGGCTTTATGGAGTCCTTACAGAGCTGCTGCTGCTGGAGGCTGAGGCGCAGCGCTGATTGGCTGCTCGCTCGAGTTGCCTCTTCTGAGAGCTGCTGGCAAAATGCGTGCAATTTCAAAAATTAAGGGAAGAAAGAACAAGACAGAAAAAGTCCAGTCATGAGAATTCAGTTGTCTGTCTTGGATTTCTGTCACCCCCCACCTCTCTCTCTCTCTCTCTCTCTCTCTCTCTCTCTCTCTCGGATGTGCGTTTTGTGCGGTAGTTTTCGCCCGTGCAAAGTGCTGTGGCACTGTAAGGCTACTGCAATAATGCGTCTCTCCTCCTGCCTTCTCCACTTGGACTCGTAACGACAGTGCGGTACCCCCCTCCCCCTCCTCTCCTCTCCTCTCCTCCCCTCCTCCCCTCCTCCTCTCGCTCACTGCACACTTTGCAGTACTGCAGCTCTCTGTGCCGGATGGGGCGGCAGGACGACACTGCGGTACAGTGGATGCCTACAGAGTGTTGACTCGACTGTTTCCTGCCCAGGCCCTGGGATTCTCCCCCCCCAGACCTACTGCTCCTGTATGACACTTCCCTTTTGTATTTTGCTGTCATTTAATCCCGACTTCCTTCGGGTTTGCAACCTCTGCTACTTTTGCATTTCGATCATCGGCTCTGTGCATGTGTACGAGTGAAGTCAGCCGTGCTGAAAAACTGGGGGAGAAGTCCCAGGAGAAAATGGCCATCAGAGCAATGGAACATGAAACAAAGCATAAAAACACATATGCTCTATATGGCCAAAAGTGTTTGGACGCCCTCATTTGCATATTCTTTGCACTTTGGTTCTGTGGATGTGGAATCTTTTCTTTCTATTTCCACTTGCGATCCTTTCAATTAGAGCATTTGTTTTGTAAAAAAAAGCAAACATTTGGCACAGTTTGTAGCACATGCATTTTTTCTTTCCCTTATATTCCACAGCCAATCAGATGTATCTTATGATCTAAGGTTAAGAACTAGTTTTAGGCTTTCACAAATCTCCCTGTGCACAAAGCAAGGTCAAAAAGGCAATGACTTTCTCATTATTTATTCTTTAAAAAAAAATGTTATCAGAGAATTTGTCTGGCCTGTACAGAGCTCTGATCTCAACCCCATCCTTCACCTTTAGGACGAACGATTCAGGTTTTCTCAACCAACATCTGGGCCTGACCTCACTCGTGCTCAGGTGGTGGGATAGGAGAAGGTTGCTGCCATCTAGTTCCACGTTCCGCTCAGCCCTTGGCGATACATTAATATTGTGGAATATTATCTGAATTAAATATTCTCTGTTCAGGTGTTCTCGTGCTTGGAGATAAAAGGAGATCGTGCTTCAGCTATTTTGGCTCTGACACTGTGAATCAAACTCCCTGTTAATGTCAGATCAGCTGAGTCAGTGATCGGTTTTAAAAACACAACTAACAGAGTGGATATAAGTGGATATTTACATGTCTATTCAAATGTGTAAATGGTGCTTTGTTTTTACCTTAGAAAAGGAGGTTGTTTTCACCCGTGTGTGTTAGTTTGTTGGTTGGTTTGTCAGCAGGATTAAAGAAAACCTATTGAACGGATGTCCACAAGACTTGGATGCGGGATGAGTCTCAGCTCAGAATAGAACCCATTAACTTTTGGTGTGGATCCAGACAGAGGAACAGATCCAGGAACATTGTGAGACAGCGTTTTCAACGTTTTCCTTAATTTCTCAGGGAAAAATGCACAGATCTTACAGGATAAAAAATAAAAAATAAAAATAAAAATCAGATGTTTTAGGTGGCTGGTGTCCATGAAGGAGTACAAAAGGAGACTGTTCTTTACTGAGTAGCATTCTCGTTTATATCTTTCTGGTTTTGTTGCTCTTGAAATCTGGTTACTATGCACCCATTTCTCTCTCATTTGCCATCTTTGCAGCTATATTGTATGGTAACTCTGGTTTTAAAGAGGTGCTATAGAAAGAAAGTTTATTTTTATACATATGTCATCATTATGGATAAAAAATATCGATACATATATTCATTGATGCTTTGAAAAATGGTCTGTGACTTTAGAGCAAACCCAAGCATCAACACTATGTTCATTGTTGCCCCGTGAATAAGCACACTCACCATTTATTAAAATATTCTAATGGTTTCCCTCATCCTGATCTCTGAACTTTGAACTCTCTAAGACGATGCTTATTCTCTATTCTGAGATACTAGGGTAAGAACATTATAGCAAAGGCAAGCAGCTTTTTGGTGTTTAGGAGACAAAGGAAGTTTATTGGTTAGAATAAGTAAAAACTAAAAAAGCCTTCTTTTTCTACTTTTTATATCATGTATTTCAATGGGACCAAAAACAAACGGGAATACAGGAAGCGTGCCACTCTGAAACACACAGTGACTTTTCTTTATATGACTATAACTTAGAAAAAATGGCAATATACAGCTCTTGACAGGATGAAATCACACCGATTCAAACAGTCCTTATTGGCTGGAAGGTATTTGCCAGTTTAGTTTGCTCCATGTTAGCGGTGTTTGCCAGTGCGGTTGAAGCGTTTGTAGAGGAAGCGGAGCCTCTTCTCCAAGTTATGTCTGTCCAGAGTCATCATTCTGTCTCCCACCATCCTCTTCTTTCTAATTAGACGCTGCAGTTCGTTGCCTTTGAAAGCCTTCAGCCAGCAGGGAGCCACAATGAGGTCTTTGGGATGAGCTTTAAAGTCCCCTGCAGACACAAAGTGAGGAGAAAAGTTTGTATATGCACATTAGTTGGGATAAAGAAGAGCGAAAGGAAGCGAGAAACTGATGGTAAAGAGTTGGGAACTGGGATACAAATCAAAACTCATCAAGGCACCATCTGAGCCGGGATGTTGAACTGATCACACTGTAAACACAATTTATCTTTTCTTTGATATGGTCAATTTTTATGTACGCTTACTGATTCTCCATTATGCCTTTTGCACCTCATATATCATGACCTAACACTTTAATTCTTTGTTCTCCAACACTAACGAGCGAACTGACTGCATGAACAACACACTGAAGATTATACTGACTTCATTTAACTAAACCATAAACAAACAGAGAGAGGGTCTCAAACAGGCTTTAACTGGTTCTGGACACTTACCTAAGATGCCGATGTTATCATAAACTCCATACATGCTCCTCTTCTCAGTCCATCTGTCCACCTTCTTCGGCTCAGGGATGGCATGCATCCTGATCAGGCAGCATGTCCCTGAAGATGACACACAGTTTCATGTCAGTATTGGGTAGTTAAATGTGATTTGCACTTAGTGCTGCTACAAGTAGATTGATTACAAGATCAACATAAAATTAATCATGACATTTTTTGCAATCATTTTTGGAAAAAAAACTGCACATATGTCAAACATTTACTGTATCACTGTAAACTGGACATGTTTGTGTTTTAGTCTGTTGTTCGGATAAAACCAAAACTAATTATTTGAAAATAGAACCTTGGGACACAGTAACAGGCATTATAAACAATCAATTATTTATTCTTAAAAACAAAACAATAATGAAAATCGTCGATGGATCAGACCACTTAATCATCAGCACATTTATTGGAAAATCTGAGGCTAAATTTCCTACAATGACTTAACAAAAGCAGCGCCTACACATTCAGATATAGAAGTTGGAAGTAAGCAATAAACCTCAGCTAAAAAGCTTCGTTTTAAAATACAAAAATGTTAAATTATCTGTATCGGCCATGACAAGCAGATAATGATCAGAAATAATATCATCAGAAAACAAACCCTTATCTTGCATCCTGAATAAAAAAATAATTGTTACTTGCAGATTTTACAAACCAAAATGCGCACTATGTAATTTTTGAGGAAGAAATTTTAACCAAAGAGAAAGATCTTCATTGACTGATTTTTTTAGGATGCTGAACAAACTAAGAAACAAACTCTCTTTGTTTTCATGACTTAATAAACTGAATAAACAAACTAACCTTAAAGGACAACACAGTTTCATACTGATTTACTTTATTATGTGGCGGACCCTGCCATCTTTCTAGCTTCAAACTGTGTTCTGGGGACCTTATTGTCCTCTAATAACAGCTTGTTTTTTCACTTATTGAAAAATAATGAGTTTGTGTTGTTACCTCAATATTATATAAAATATAATATAAAACTGAGTTTGAATTTCTTCTCCAAAACTACACAGTGTCCCTTAAAAGCACACTGGGAAGAAAATATAAAAATACTGACCTTAGATGATGTATAAAGCTAAATCACTAAATGTTTGCTCCTCTTCTTTATACTGGCAGATGGTTTCTAGTTTTGATTCACAGTGTCGTTGTACTAGTTTTTGGATCCCTATGTGCTCCGTTTCTGGTGCTGTGGCTGACCTAATTTCTCCAGTGGGGAATTAAGACTGTCTCGATTGATTTTATTTCACCCAGTGGTTATGCATAGTCATTGACAGAATTACCAAGAGCATGCACTGTATGCACAAGAAGTAACGCTGATGCTGCAGTGCAGACACAAAACACACTGACTGAGGCTACGCATTAATTATCTGTGCATATTAAAATCAGTAACACTTCTCACCTGTAGAAATGCTCCTTGCTGTGTGGAGCAAAGTCCCAGCAGACTGACAGAAGGACGCTCCAGCCTTCAGTAACCCTCCCAGTGCCGACATGACTGACGTTTTCTGCATGAACACAATACAATTCAGCTTTACATGAAAGGTTTTCCGTTTTAAAATGGTTATTCGACGCTTATTCTCTGTGTTTCAACACGTTAGCAAGTCATTTTTTTCTACACAACACAGCGCTAGCTTCGTTAGCTTTTCAAGTATCTTCACATTGACCCTTAGCTTTAGCTTTCGCTAGCACATTAGCTACATTAAATGCGGTATAACCGCCAACATTACCCGTTTCCAGTTCCCGCAACGACGACGTGTCAACTTAATCTTCGATGTTGTTACAACACAACATAAATGATAGCCTTATACAGTTATATGACACTTAAAACTTCATGTTATTGAGGCTTCAACATGCACCTACTGGCCGCCTCCATCTTACTCTGTGTCCCACAATGCACAGCGCCGGTACCGTAGTGTCATTAGAGAGGCGCAAAAACAATCGCTTGATAGTCTTTGGTGTTCTTACTACATCTTTAACCCAGTAGAGGGGGTTAGCAGTACCAGAGGACCACATCCGTCAGTTCGGGAGTTTGAATGAAAAGATGCGTTTTTTTATAAGTGAGAACAGTGAAACACCATCATTCAGAAAATCAAGTCTATCAAAAAATATATCAAACTGACTGGCAAGGATCGTTTTAGCTTGTATTTAGACATCAAGGTAAGCCACAAGCTGGCAGAGGTGGGAGAGGTAATCACATCATTTACATAAATTCATGTAGGTAGTTTAATCTCTAGGGTTAGGCTACAGTGAGTCATGTTGTAACAGTTTTGGTTGGTGGTGTGCCACAGGATCTTTTTAAAAATGTGAATAATGTGCTGTGGCTAAACAAGGTTGGAAAACACTGTTCTAGAAAATCATGAGCTCTGAAAAACACAGGCTGTTCTCAGCTTTGTGACCATGTGTTTTCCAGCTAATCCAACAGGGCTTTTAAATAGTTTATTAGTCTTTGAAGGTGGGAGAATAGTGTCAACCCATAAAAGAACACATAATCCTTCAATTTATCTGAAAACTTCACATTGGAAATCACCTCATTTGGAGATACATGGCACATGGACATTAAGGGTATGTAATCTGAAAATAAAATAAAAGTCTACTATTGCTGTCAGACAAAGCAGAAAATATATAGCATAGTGTACAATTTATTACAAAGTTGCAATAAATGGAAAAAAAAATCTGATTTTTTTTTTTTTTTAGTTTGAATGAACACCTGCAAACTTTCAGTTCTCCAACACTTAGATAGCAGGTTGCAAGTTTCACTTAGCAGACTCTTTTCTTTATAACTAATGTTAGCCATTGTTGCTCTCTGTTCGCGGAGCAGAGAGAGGTACTGGAGAACGTACATAAAGTCACACCCTTTGGACTGTCGCAAATAAATCCACTGTCCAAAAGTATTAATCACCTTAAACAAATCATCAGCAGGCTTGAATAGACAACTGCGAGGGACAGGGAATGTTTCATTTTTCACGTCACGTTCCATCCACTCACATGTAGCTGGTAAAAAAGTGATAACTACGTGTAAATTGCTACAAATTGTCACAAACAGCCCATTTAAGTTCACAAGACATGATAAATACCTGCACATGAAATGTGTGTCCAAGAGATTAAGTGTGTCAGGGATCATTTACCATATTTTCTTTTACATCAGCGTCACAACAATAAAAGAAAAAAATGCAGTTCGATCATTTCAAGAAAACCATGAACGCTATAACAACAATTTGACATTTAGAATGGTTTTGTAATGGTGACACAGTACATTTGCTCATTCAGAATCAGAATCAGAATACTTTATTAATTCTGATTCTGATTCTGATTGCATCACGTCTTGTGTACTTAAGTGGGTTGGGAAAAATGAAACCTTCCCTGGCCCTCTCACTTGTCTATTCAAGCCTGCTGATGACTTGTTTAAGCTGTCTGATACTGCTGGACAGTGGATTTATTTGCGACAGTCCGAAGGGTGTGACTTTATGTACGTTCTCAGTATCTCTCTCTGCTCCGCGAACAGAGAGCAACAGAATAGAATCTGCTCAATGGAACTTGCAACCTGCTATTTAAGCGTTGGAGAACTGAAAGTTTGCAGGTGTTCATTCAAACAAAAAAAATCAAAAAACCTGATCAGTTTTAATCAGTGAGATCAGCTGGAATGAAAACATGTAAACCTGCAGACACCCAGGATGTTATTGACTCTCTCTCTCTCTCTCTCTCTCTCTCTCTCTCTGCTCTCTGTCTCTCTCTCTCTTTCTCTCTCTTTTCACACACACACACCCAAAACACACAGACGCACAGACACAGATACTGATACTTTCAGTCTTACTGTTCTAAAGACCTAGATGGAATATTTTGTCATTTTCAAAGAAACAACTGCGCCAAAGCTGATCTTTGTCTTAATTTCATAATGGCTAAGGCGTCAGCATGTGTGTGGAAATTCAAACCAGACAAAACATTTTTTGAGAACGTTATATTCCATTCAGCTTTGACATAAAACCACACTGCAATGACCTGTGCAGAGAAGAGCTGCTTGCCTTACTGTAAGTGCCTGCCTGCATGTGTGCTGCAAGAAACGTTTCAGCCTTCTTCAAAATATGCTAAAAGATTGCTGAGATACTTTGGATCCACAATAGACTAAAAAAAAAAAGACATACAATACAAATTATAAAGTATAAATCAATCTGTATGTGCAGGATCAGTAAATCAAAGATTAGCATGCAGTCTTTGTTTTCCTAATAGTTCCCAGAAGAAACTCTTCTTTTATTGTGCATTTAGTTTCTGCACCACAGATAAGCAGTCATGTTTCCATGTTACACTCAGCACAGCGCTGACCAAAATGCTGACTTAACAAAATTAAGAATTTCTCAGCAGAGCAGCATGTTTTAATCTGAGTGCTGCTTCCTCTGCCAGTAAAACCCAGTGGAACATTATAATTCATCACCTACACAAACAGTCCAGAATACTGTGAAATAATCATGTCAGTTATTGAAATTATACCACAGCAGTGTTTACAATAAGTCAGACAGCCTTTACACCTGTGTATTTAATGTGTTTTATTGCCTGTTAAGGGTTAACTTAAGAACAATGAAGCGAGAGCTTGTAACAGGAACAAACTACTCACTTGCTGTATTTCTACAGAAGCAATCTGATTTGACTATTTTCCAGGCTTACCCTTATTAACATAATCATCTGCATTTCCTCACGCTCAAAGCTCAATTGTTTCCGTGTGAGGGGCATTTTCCTTCGCATAACTTTTACCTCATATTCAGATACAGTGCTGGTGACTAAACATCAGCTCTAGGAAAGACCACCTCACACATGTGACCGGCAAATGGCCCCAACGCAGCCCCCAACACAGTTTGAACAGTTTGTTCTTATCTGAAGCCCCACTCTGAAATAAGTGCGACACTGATTTAAATTTGAAGGTTGACAGCCTGAAGTGTGAGTAGGAAGTCGAGGTGGATGAGATGAAAAGACTTAAGGCTTACAGTATCACTCACCCAGCAGTCACATCATGGCGGTTACCAAGGAAAATGTCTCCACAAGATTAAGAAAAACAGCTCTGTGGTTTCACCCACATATTCTCAGTTGTATCCATCAATGCACTAATCTGATCCTAATCTATCACAATCAGCTACCTATCTAGCAGTGCTTTCGACTTAAAGTAGTTTTCCCAAACCTTTTTTTTTTTAAGACTGTTTGTTGAAAAATGCTACAACACGTGACACATGAGCTGCAAAGGTTATTGTTACATTTTCCTGATTGTCCTCTGTAAGGCAACCAATTTTTTTTCGTGGTAATATCAGCTTTTCTTTTCTCTGTCATAAGTGTCTTATATTAGCTGATTGATTCCCCAAATCTTTGTCTTGAAGGACCTAACAGGACCCTTAAAGGGTAACTCCAACATTTTACACATTGAAGTGTGTTTACAGGTCTTGGGGAGTACTACTGCAGAGGTGAAAAAAGTAGCATGAAGCCTCCAAATGAAGCTGCATGTAATCTGATAAACTGCCTCCAGTGATTGTGTTGCATTGTGGGTAATATAGGCACCATGTTTTGAAAAGCAGTCCATTCCTGTAGCATTCCACTCCTTTAAGATTGTTGAACATAGTATGGAAAGAGAAATTGGCTGTTTTAAACTATATATTCTTCTTCTCTTTCAGATCCGAGCACCTACATTACCCACAATGCAACGTAGCTACTGAGTGACATCACTGGAGGCACAAAGGCTTTGTACTACCTTTTTCACATGTGCAGTAGTACTCTCCAAGACCTGTAAAATTCGTGGAGTTACCCTTTAAATTGTTCTTTGGTATTAGTAGGTGTGCGAGAAATGTCTGGCCTTGCCAGTTAGCTAGAAAGATAGATCCTGGAAATAGATGGATCACTGTTTTAACACGGTCACAGCTGTATAACAAATGAGGCATACAGACAAGATATAAAAAGGAACTGAACTAAAACTAAAAAGGAGAACAAAAAAACAGGGGTACGTTGTCGGGAACTGGCACACAGAAAGTCATGACATCACCCTAACCCTTCTCCACTAGAAGTGCACTTATGGGCATTATGCCAATAAACAATCCAAAAAACAGATTGTAAGTTGTAAAATAAAATAAAAGATATTACTCTATAAAAGTCAACCTATTTTTAAAATTATTTTTGCAATGAACCACGATCCCTAAACAAACATTTGACTGGCAGTGTAGGCCTGTTTCGGTGCTGTAAGAACTGACGCAAAAGGAAATCAGAGAAGTGAGAAAGATGTGGATGATTCACTTTCATGAATATCCACCATAGCAGGATACCATATTACTGATGGGCCTCGTTCTCACCGTGCTGCTGCTTCTGCTGATGGTTATGATGAGAGCTGTGAGTTAACCAGCGATGACTGGCAGTGACGAAGGAGGATGGGTTTGGCGTTGCACTTTTGCCATTTCGGTTTCAAAGCAACAACTAGAGCTTCCGTGAATGATGATGAGGTGATTTGTAAACAAGCAACATTCAACGCAGTATGAGGAATAATTTTAACATACTGCTTGTTTTGGATAAAACCATTTCCATAAAATGGACCGCATTTTGAGGTACAAACACAGTTTGTCCTGCTGTAGTTGCCACTGCACTGTCTGTGTTTCTTGCGTATGCTGCGGCTTACAAATTGAATAATGTTACATCTTTTTGGTATGGTATTTGATGTGAAGAACAAACCAGAACGAATGAGAGAGAATCCGTGGGAGAAAATGGGGCTCCCTGTTTACATCTCTGTGTTACAGTTTCCAAGCTGACACAGAAAGACCACATCAAAGCCCAGCTTGTAGCTGAAGTCACATGATCAAGCAGAAGAACAGACACACTTCCCCCTCCGCCCCTGACGATATATAACTCATCAACCCCATTCACGAAAACACATCCGAGAGTGCGTCAGACAGAGAGAAAGACAGACCTAGAGAGGTAGAAAACAGAGTCGATAGAAGCTCAAGAGAGGGAGATTAAAGTGAAGTTTTTAC
This sequence comes from Diplodus sargus, assembly GCA_903131615.1. Taxonomy (NCBI): domain Eukaryota; kingdom Metazoa; phylum Chordata; class Actinopteri; order Spariformes; family Sparidae; genus Diplodus; species Diplodus sargus. The sequence goes on from CAEMYA010000130.1 coordinate 5,152,735, forward strand.
TAAAACAAAAGCAACAAAAAGATGCTGTCGGAGTGTTTCATCTTCGCTGTGATTACCTTTCTTATAGCAGGTAAATTTGTGATAACTTTTGGCAATTAAATGTTCATCAGATGCACATTTTTGGCAGGCTTCTCTTTCTGAAGATAATTGTTTCATGTTGTCTTCCTCAGGGGCACAATGTCAAGACGCGGAGGTGTTCGCTGAGGCAGGCTCCCAGGCTGTGCTGCCCTGTAAATACAGCCCTTTATCCAGAGTAGCCCCTGCCATCATGTGGAGCAAAGTCAACAAAGGGTAAGACACAAGTTCATATTTTTGCCTCTCCTTGCTTTTGGTATCCAGCCCCAAACACCCTCAAACCCCTCACGATCTTCCTTCAAGACTTAAGACTTGTAGCTGTAGACCGATGACACTGTATTGTTTGTGACACCTCCCTCCACAGCACTGTTTGGAGAAAGGAAAAGAACGGTCTGCAGTACTGGGGCTCTAGGTGGACCCAACGAGCAAGGTGCCCCCACTCCCAGTTTGAACAAGGTGACTTCAGCCTGCAGCTTAACGACGTGACAGAGCAGGACGGAGGAAGTTACTCTTGCAGGGTGGTAGGCGAACGCGGGGTCACTGAAAGCAGGATCATGCTCATAATCATTAAAGGTAAGGAAATTATGTGGAGCTTCATACCCTCCGATGTATTTATTGTTTATTCTTGAATGGTGATTTTCTTTGTTAAATCAGTGTAGAAGATTTATACATTTATATGAAATCAATAAAGCATCAATTGAGCATGCTGAGACTCAGAGTATCCAACCAGTTGGTAAAAATATTGAACTTTTTTGGTTTTGTTTATTCAGTAGTTAAAGCAAAAAAGTGAGTCTCATCCCCATGTCTTCAAAAGACAGACGCTTTGGGTTGGTGTCTGTCTGAGCGGCCAACCCAAAGTGTCTGTATGTGGGATGAATGTGTACATCTGGATCAGAAACCAGCCCTTATACATGGCAATAATCTCATTCTCACCTGTATCCTTTACAGTGTCTGTCTCTCCGCTGGTGCCCATGTTGGGGAGCGACGTTTCAATCGGCTGTAAAGTGACTCCAGAGCTTCACGGAGTCAGTGTGCGGTGGATGCTGAACAACAGCCCATTTGGGACTGCCAGAAGTGTTGTGAAAGAAAAGGCATCTGCGAGAGTGACAGGAAACTGGACCTGTGTCGTGGGCTACGAGGGCAAAGAGGGGCGAGCTTTGGCAACCCTGAGTGTGAAGGGTAAGATTCAATGGAGATGCAGAAAACTGAAATGTCTTCAGCGGTTTGGTTCGTCTTTTTTCCACAACAGTTGTTCTTAAACCCTCCTCTTTCCCTCACAGGAATCATCCAACCATCCAAAGACGATGCTAAAATCTACGCTGCCGTGGGATCTGCCATCACGCTCCCCTGTGTGTTCGCCCCTGGGTTATTCCCAACTAAGCCAGCCTTGGAGAAACTCAAACCTGGGTCTCTTTTAATACACACACCTGATCGCCTCCCTGCTTCTTTCATTGCATCCTCGCCGTCCTCTCAGCCCACCTTGGATCACTCTGCCACTTTGAAAGAGGTTGAGTTTAAGGACCAGGGCACGTACAGATGCTCTGGGATTGTAAAGGAACACTGGCTGACTCGAAACATGCAGCTTGTTGTTGCTAAAAGTAAGCTTCACAGATTCAGTTAAAGATTGAGTTTAAAAAAAATATATTTTTTCTAAATTTAACCATCCTGTTTTTCTCCCAGTTGACAGCAGCACCCCGTCAAAGAAAAGAGACTCTGTGACACTGACCTGCCAGCTGACCGACACAAGCGAAGTCGTCGACTACGAATGGGTTCATGTGGTCTATGACGTCAACGGCACCCAGTCAGTCGAGTCCATCCAGAAGGGGAAGACTCTAAGCTTAGGCAAGGTGTCGGAGGAGAACCAGGGCGAATGGACATGTCGTTTCTACGGGAAAGAGGGCATTTTGGGAAATGTAACACACCATGTTCCTGTGATGGGTAAGCTGTGACTAAATATACTCAAAATATATCAACATACCGGATTGATGCCTGTGCAGAAAATTATGTAAATATAATACGATAAATCATGTTGTGCCTTTTTCTGACTGTGTTATTGTTGTTTTTCCTCGCAGGTAGTGTGATTGGAAAAAAATCATCGAGTGACTCAAATAACACCATCGCCGTGGTCGGGCTCAGCATTCTCCTGCTCGTTCTGCTGCTGGTTTTGGTCAAGATGTACCTGAACCACCAAAGGGTAAGACCTGCACTTCACAGCCATTAAACCTTGTATTGAATATTAGAAATCAAAATAGGAAATAGAAAAATTAAAAGTACAATATTTAGAATTTTTAAAGGGGAAAAAAACCTAAAGACTGGTGTATGGAATGATTCCAGTTTTCAAATAGGTCTCGCAAAATCTTGATCTTAGGGAACATTTTGTGTTTGATTCACACATCACATTTTGAAGTGGACTTGTGGTGTTGCTCATTTAAACAACTTTACATAACTTTCTTCTTTCCACAGAGGAAAAGGATCTTACAGTACCCCGCGCTGGAGACGATTGTTCATACCACCTCCAACGAGCGGGAGGAGAGAGAACGGAACCGAGAGAAAAAGTAAAGACACGGTGAAGCCGAGGCATCGCAGGACAGATCTCACAGCCCTAAACTGAAGTGAGATCCATCGTCCTCATGCCTGCAACACGTTCGGAGGCTTTTGTTTGCACAAGTTTTTGTAAATATTTTCAGAGCAGACGTTGTAGCAGCACTGTTGTTGAATTTGAAATGTACTATCCTGTAATCTGAGTTGTAACCGTTGTTTTACTGTGTGTGAGGATCTGTTTCTATATGTAACTACCAAGAATAAAATGTTTTGAAATAAAGCAAACTCAACAGAAATAGACCGGGTTTCTTTTATTACATTATATATAATCACAAGCTCTCTACTCATGACTGATATAAATAATATATACAGAAATGTAGAGAGTCCGTCTCTCCGTCGGTGGCCATATTGGGGAACGATGTATCAATAATATATAGTCTAATTTACAAAAATAACATTTCATTATATTTACACAAAACACTGCCCACATGTTTATGTATTATTGGGTGAAAAAATACTCATTCTACATTATTTTACATCAATTACAGGATTATTGTGGCCTATAGATTCAGATTGAAGACCTTTGTGTCAAGTGCTGTGAAGATGTTTGATTTGCTCTGTTTGCAAAGGTCTGTTTCTCCTTCTGTGTGCTTCAGCTTTTCATGAACCGTCCCTCTGTCCTAACCCTCTGCGGTTCATATTCACGGACTGAATTTTGAGTTTGCTTTATTCAGTCCACTGGCATTCTAGTTCTGGATCCAACCAGTGACTACAGGACTTTAAAGTACAGCCTCAGAGCTACACCTGACTACATTCTCCGTCCTCGTGCTCTGAATGTCCTTGAAGGTCCCAAGAGGCCAGAGATCGGTTGATGCCCTCCAGAAGCCCCTCATGTTTAGGTTCTAAATGATCCATGACTTCATAATCATCAAAGCACCAACCGGACCAGTCCACGTTTTCACCGTCCGAAAAGACAACACTGAAGGACAGATGGAAACAGAAGGTCAAAATCTACATTTAGCAGGCGCTTTTATCTAAAGCGACTTACAGTAATTCATACAAACATACACAGTGGTGGCTGCCATGCAAGGTGCCGACCAGCACATCAGGAGCAGTTTGGGGCTCAGTATGTTGCCCAAGGACACTTCAACATGCAGACCAGGGGAATAGAATCAGCGACCTTCCAATAACAAAAAGTATCAAATATCTAAGAGAAGTACCTGCATGCTCAATATGATTATCAATATGTTATCCAGGGTATTCAGCATCGGAAGATTATGAGAAATAAAAGAGACAAAGAGCTTAAACAATGCTCTGATAAATATATTGTATAGCGTTTGCAATCAAATCAGTAGAAAGCAATACAATTGGCCATTTAACAAGGACACAGTTAAAGTGTTTGTTAGAGTTTCTCGTGTAAAATACTTAGAAACAAAGTTTGAGCAAATGTTTCACGAGATACAACATGCACTGGTTATGCAAATTAAGACTTGGGCAGGCACACAGCGCTCTGAGGTGAGAAACATGGAACAAACGGTAATTTTAAGTTTCCATTCGCACAGTCTGTCCATTACGAGCCTACTCAACGCTGAAAACTAATTTCAATAGTGAAGATTTGACTGCAGTTTAAAAATACATGTCCTCATTAAGAGCAAAACAAACTGAGGAAAGTACTAAGAGAATAATGAAATTGAACTGTCTGTTATTTAAGAGAGAAGCAAGACATCTGTGATGCCGATGAAAAGTTCTGCATCAAAGGCAGTAAATGGAGACTCTGACAATGTGGATCAGCTAAATGTCATAAAACTATTTGAATCTCAAAAAACATCTAGATTGTGTAAAAAGAGGACCTGGGCTCTTGTCAGAGAGCATCCTGCACCCCAGTAAAGCAAAATGTTGAATCAACACTAGTTCACCCTTTTATTCTGTCAACTGTTTTCCTCGTGTTGTTTTGACCAACAAGTAAACTTCTGTCTGAATTGTTAACTTTGTAAATTGTGCTTTGAAGTATTCACACTTGAACTAGTATTTGCTGTTCCTGAGCTCTGGCGTAGAACATTTTTTACCCAAATATTATAATGTCTGACCTTCTAGATATAAAATATTCTTTCAGACATCTGTGTAAAATGTCTTTGTTCTGCTCCACCTGTCGCCAACACAGAGCAATAAATGATCGCTTGCTTAAAGCAGTGACTCTAAATATTTTAAACGTAGATTTTCCATCTGATTTTGTTGCACAAGCTCAGTGTAAAGGGTCACAGTTGAGTTTTTCTAACGTTTTCATTTAATGTGAATATATTTAATAAGTATTCAAATACATTTCATGCAAACCTATACATAAACCCTAAGTGTACATTACATATAAAGTTAGAGGGAACTTCATACGTAACACAACACATTTTTAAGTGTTTGTTATTTAATACATGTATTCATACATAAAAGTTCTGCACTTCAAATAGGTTATTCTGCCTCTTGTAATAAATCACATATCCCAAACTTTACATGTAATCAACATTCCTGAAGACAGTGTTTTTCGGCAAATTCCTTTTTTTGAGTGCAGATCGACGGATAAAAAAAACCTCAGAGAGCCTCACTTGCTCTTCTGACTTTTGTTAATCCAGTTATGTGCCTGTTCTGGGGCTCACGGGCTCACAGACTGAGACGGCTAAGTAAATAAACAAACAGGTAAAGTTTCTTCATGTGTTGAAAACTAGGGACTTCTTCTACATGCAAAACTGTGGCTTTCAGATGCCGAGACTGAGAACGCAGAAGTCACACCATGATTTCGAAGATGAAGGGATGTTCCACCTTTGAGTCATGCGTCAATTTTAATACTTGACATGTGATACCTGCATGTTTTCTCTTTTGAAGCTTTCTTTTCATAACCACCCCCTTTTCTACTGTATATTTGTTTATTGTTGTATGGACATCACTTGTTTTACAAATAACCGCCTATCTGGAAATGTGTCAGATTGTGATTTCTGCTTTAGTCTGACTTGTGTGACTAAAGCCTCTGGCCGCCCATTCACTGCGAATGGGCGGCCAGAGGCTTTTTCCCGTCATTACCCACCTCATTAACAACTTGCTAATTAGTCAAACAATGACTAACATGTGAAAGTAAAGCACACTTTGTCATACTAACCTGTCCCTCTTCTCATCTTCCTCTCCATCCACCAGCTGCTCCTTCCAGCCTCCACTCACTGTGAGAGCTCTGCGTCGCATCAGCGCCACTTCCTCTTCCCACTCTGTGTCTCTGTCTCCATCACTGGGCGGTGGTGAGGGAGTGGTGGAAAATGACGGGGAGGGAGAATGATACCTTGACTTCAAGTTTGTGGCTTTCAAGTTTTTGTCTCTTATGACTCCGTCCCTGTCCCTCACTCTCCCATTGACTCTTTCCAGAAGACCCTCCAGAGGCGACGTGTGTCCATTGGGATTCTGTCCCGCGGCGGTGAATCGTGCGTCCTTTGCTTGGGGTATTGTTTGAAGACTATTAGAGTGCAGACGAAGTCTATGTTCTCCTTCAATGATGATGTTCGGATTGGACACACTCCTTTGGGTTTTTATTTTGGGCCTTTTGCTGTAAAAGTTCAGATTGGGCATCTCAGACTCAGACATCGTTTGGGGGTCTGGAGAGTCTCTACCTTCCCTGCTCCAAAACATCCCCTGGTTCGGCTTCAGGGAGCCCAGCTTCAGCACACGATGTGAATCTGAGCTTTGGCCAGAAGGAAGAGAGTTTCTCTTGATATTTGTGTTGTCGTCTGAGCCAGAGTTGGAGGGAGAGGAACTCTGTCCTGACCACTGAAAGAAGTGGCGAGTCCCGGGTCCCTGATTGGTGCTGACTGGCCTCCTCCTGCGTAACCTAGGGGACCTCAAATTTTTGGAGAAACCCCAAGCCTCTTGAGATGTCGCCATGTCTCCAGACTGGCTGTTAATGGAATTTCTCCTTGAGTCCTGGTTCACAGACTGGGAATCCGAGCCTCTCCTTGATGGTATTCCTCCTTCTTCTGGTTTTCTTCCCAGGTCAGGCCCCTCTATGGATATTGTTGGCTGGTTTGCAGGTTGTGAACTACTATCTTCGTCAATTGGGTAGTCAACATCTGGATATCCACCTAGTAAGAACACATGTGGTCCAGTTGTGTTGTATCGTAATGGATCAGATGTGGTACTACGAGCGAAATGATCCAGGTTCGGGGCAGATTGCCGGTGGCTCCAGGTCACATATCGCTCTTTAAACCTGAGAGTATCAGCTTCTTCCTCTGTATAGATCCCAATTTGTTTTCTTCTCACTTCCATTTCTATCGATTCATATCCTCTGATTGCTTGTTGCCAACCAGCGAAGCTCTTTCGCGCTGATTTGCGATCGTTGTCATCGGAATAGGAGTTGATAAAAGGTACAACAGCAGTGTTAGTGGCATCAAGTGGAGGCTTTGGTTCCTCCGCTTCGTTAGATGCCATCATCCCATATATTGATTGGGGGATAATAAATTCCTTTGTAAATTCATCCACAAAAGTCTCTTCCCCTGACTGAGTAGGAGGTAGCTCTTCTGTCTCCATATCGTCTGTCTTGGCCTCTGGAACAGGTTTGGCCTCCAGCTGCTGGATTCTATAGTTTTCCAGTTCTCTTTTGTTCTCTACCTGTCTCCTCAGTGTTTCCTGACAGCATATAACAGCAACGCATGAGTATCTTATTAGATTGCTATAATTTCAAATACTTTTGGTCAGGTATATCGGTTTTTACCTTTGCCTGGTGGATGGTGGAGACCCACGTGGAGCAGCTCTCTGAGGTGCTGGCTGCGAATATGTAGACATTCATGGCACTCTGGAGCTCACCCACCTCCACAAGAACAAATGAACCTGGGAGAAAGGCAGGCATCTTTATGGGATCTGTTATATATGTACACAGAATCCAGCCGTCTCCTAACATGACCTTAACAAGGTGTTACTCACAGCCATCTTTCAGCGCTATACAAAACGTTCTGTCGAGGGCCAGAGGAGGTCGAACCACTTTCAGTCGCTCTCCTTTCTTCTGGACTTTGGTCACCAGAAGAACGTCTGAGAAGAGTAGCACCACCACCTCCAGCTGCATCATACCATGAGGGCGGGGACCAAAAAAGAAAGTAAAACAGTGGAACAGTTGACTGAAATGAACAGTAAACAAGTGCACTGGCTCCACTCACCTTATTGTCTTTTCTCCCCCGGATCTTCAAGTTCTCTTCCAGCAGCAGCTTACGTATGACCTCAGGACCCACTCCTCTGATGGGGCATGTCAGATCAAACTGGCAGACCTCTCTCACATGCTGTCAAGGAAATCCATCATGAGTAATTGTTAGGTAGAAAAAAACATTTGAGTGCAAACATTAGTTTATCTTTGTAAAAAAACTATGACGCTCAGTATCATTATTACACCCTGAAATCTTGCATGAGCTCTGGTATCCTGTGTGATATTAAGAAGGGAAGAAGAAATAAAGCATCACATTTTTTTACGCAATAAAATAGTTTTTTATGTATTCCAGTGATTTATGACAACTAAAGTGACCAACTTGTGTTTCCTTAATTTCAAATAGTTCATTTTTTACATACTGAATACAGCAGAGTAAACAGAACTTTGTGAGTTCGTCTTTCTTCTACATTTAAACAAAATATACAGCCTCTATAGTTAAACCATCACATTTTACCTTGTCAATCTCTTCGTTTATTCCCTCCACCTCGTATCCCTCCACCCTCAGAGCAGAGATGTTGAGAGCGAGCTCCTCATCCTTCAGCCTAAGGTAGTCGTTGATGCTCTCCAAAAAACTGTTCACACCGGATAACTGGAGAGGAGCAAGACGAGGACGGTACAACTGAAACGCTTGAGATGATCTCATTTAATTTAAAATATAAGTTATCCTTTTAATTGGCAAAGCTCTAAAGTTTCTCACCATGCCTCTGACGGTGTGTTCCACATGAGCGTCCTGGGTGTTTTTCAGCACAGCCTTGAGCAGTAGAGGGTACTTTGTGATCCTCTGATGGGGTTTGGCTTGCATGTCCCCGACACGCATCCGATCACACTGAGGGTGAGTCTCCACCCACTGGACGCAAACGAAAAAAATATGACAAAGTCTCAATTTATAAAAGGTCAGTTCAACCGAACGATGATTTAGAAATGTATTTTGTTTATGCTTCTCAGAAGTAGTATAAAGAGCAAGAGGTTTGTTCTCAGGGATGTCAGTGGATTAACCTGATCAACCAGGAAATCACTCTTTCATTATTTAACTCCACAGTGTTGGGCTGATGTTACAGCAAATCTACCACAACAAAACCTCCCACAGGGTGTAAGTGCGTTGTTTTTGTTTTTGTTTGATTCGGATGAGAAGACCACTTGACGCCCACCGTGAACCATTTCCTGGTAAAATGTGTCTGCTGTGTTGTTAAACAAAAAAACATCACCTCCCACTCGGGTTGAAGTGTGATGGTGTGACATAAGTGAAAAAGCAGGTGTTAAGTAAATGAATTTTTACAGAGGCTGGGTCTTTACACAAGCACTGTAGGGTGCCGGGTTTCTATGAAAACGTGGCTTTTAGTCTTCCACGCTTTTATAACTGTTTGAGACGCGCAGTCACTACTCCTGAAAATGTCTTGACCTCAATTCTGTGAACAAGAAATCCTTTTAAAATGCTGTCAAAGTCTGAATCATTTGGAGAAGACGTTAGTGGGAAAAGTTGTGAACTGTGACAGCTCACCCACAAGGATGTGAAAGCATCACAAACCACACTGTGCCACCATTAATAATATAACACTTAGTCATTACAGTGAATTCCATTGAGGTGTACTGGATGGTAATAACGGCGTTTGTGTGCGTGATTGTTCAAGTGTGCAAGCTTTGAGTGCTGTGCATGTGGGTGTCTGCAGCTCCTTGTACCTGGACGAACGTGACAAAATGTTGGTTGTTCTCCATCTGTCTGCGCGTGAACTCCATATTGTTTTCCTCCTCCCAACAGTAATGCTGGTAGCAAGAGAAGCGCTGATGGAACTGGGGACAAAAAAATAAAGGATATGTGACATATAAGATCAGTCCTGCAACCAACATTTGATGGAAATATAGTGGGTGCCCCACCAGAAACTACATGTGAAAGTAGTCAAGCTCCAGACACAAATGTGCAAAATCTGATAAAAAAATATGTGGACATAGCCGGGGCTACGGACTGTGGGACACAGAGTAAGACTGAAGAAGTGATGTCACTTGAGACAATGTCTGAAGACAACAAGCTTGAAATATAAAACAAATGAGTCGGGGAGTTAGAAAGAAGTGAGGTTACAAGGATCCCGTGAACGTTTGTGAATTTTTCAAGAAAAGATTAAGGCCTCGACATTTTTGGTCAAAGACGCTGAATCTATGTCTTGTGTGCAAGAATGGAAATTGAAGCTCTTTTGATATCATTATAATTTTTTGTAGAAACTGTCATCACCGCCATTGTGATTGCAAAATTCAGGTCTGTAACCATTTGTAAGACATAATGTAGGTGCTAACTACAAGCGAAAGTCATTGCATCTTTAAATGTGTTGAAAACTTGTATGTAAGGATGTGGTCCTACCCCCTCACTGCCTCACAAGTTACACAGAGCAGATACAAGCGATGAGGGGAAGGATGGCTGAGACAGAGGCACCATTCACCCTGTTACGACACTGTACTGTCAACATGATTGGGAAGCTGCTATTTTACAGTAATAAAGTTACATCATGTTGCTTTAACGTGTGCAAATAGACTTTTCGTTGAACTTTCTGCATGTGTTTTCTGTCTTCTGTAAAGCCTGCCAGTTCTCATCAGAAAAATTCTATTGTTACAGTAGTTGACATTGATCCGTGTCTCAAAGTATGCCGCGTTGGATCCTTTAATTATTTTTTCTAGGCCTGGAAAGTCCCTAAAGCGTCATCGAATTAGATGTTTAAGGGGGTGTGGGAAGACCTCTGTCGTCTGCTTCTTGTCTCTGCGTGAGGCTTCATGAGCTGCTTCTAATACAAAACACTTGGCTGTCCAGCTGTCATGTCAGCGGTCAAGTTGCATTGTGTGTAATGTAGGCGCCAGGGTTTTACACGCTGAAAAATGCATGGGATCAAAAAGATTGTATCTCAGTTTTTGCTGCATCACAGAAAAAAATAATTCCACTGTGCGTCACAATGCGGAGTTCACTTTGAATTAACTGTCAACACATCACATTTTTGGACTCGTCTCTAGCTCTCTGACTCCGTTTTGGACTGAAATCCAAAGCAACCCGAAGACTGTCGTTCAAACTGAAATTATTTTTCATTTTGAGCTGATGTGCATGAGTAAGCTTATGGAACTTCAAAGTAGGAAGAATGATAAATACTTACTGAGAACACGGCTCTTATCTCTCATCATATTGTCTAATAATAAATAACTTTCTAAGAAGTGTCTGGCCAACAAAATACCCAGTGTTGATATGTGCGATATTCGTATTACGGAGAAGAATTACTCATGACTTATGATTTATGATTAGTCATTCACATTAATTTTTTATACTGAAATGCACCATAAACGCGCCTAAAAATGTGTATGCATTTTTAAATTTACCTGTAATTCCCGTACTAAGGTTCATTCTTTTTTTCCCCCACACGTTAAGAAAGGCCCCTCTGTTTACCGGATGTTGTTTCATTTATTTGGTCAGTCAAAAGAGATTCAAGAAAGTAAAATTACTTTAGTGCGTAACTGTTATTAGCAAATTTTAATTAAAATATTTAGAGTCAAAGAGCTACTTGTGAAATAGATTGGCTGTGATTATGTCCCATTCTGTTCTGTTAAATGATTACATGTTACATTATTGGACTTAGTGATGGAGTGTAACTAAGTACATTTACTTTAGCACAATTCTTCTGACTTTTACTTCTGCTACATTGTACTTCTTCTGGTCCACATCATTTTGGGGGCAGATAGCTTGAGTAACTAGTTTCTTTGCACACTGTGTGTTGCATCAGCGCCAAAGTTAAGAAAATTAATTCATATATTTTATCACCAATGGGATAAAAAAAATCTTTATTTTTACTTTATTTATTTACTTTTTACTTAATTTACTTGAACTGTTACTTTTTATACTTAATTACAGTTAATATCAGATACTTAAAAAATTTACTCAAGTACTATTTGTACAGGTGACTTTCACTTTTACCAAAATATCTCAATTTTTACTCAAGTTGGACTTTTCGGTATTTTTTGCATCACTGGCTGGACAATGACTTCTAATCATTTAACTGGTTACCAGCATTTAGATGTAGCAGATGGTTGTAGTTGAAGCTTTTCCTTAAACTATTTTATATGCTGTTGGGTCATTTTTTAAATTCAAACTCTTGCAATCTAGTATAATTTACACATATAAATAAGTTCTTGGAAAGCTTTACACTGCAATGAAACTTTTGCTGTCTGATACATTTAATGGAGCAAAGAGTAAAAAAACCTAACCCTAAAAGGCATAGTAAGGAAGTATGGAGGAATACAAGTTTAGTGGAAAAAACTGAAATACTCCCCTGAACTGTATGTTAATAAAGTGCTTGGTCACAGAAAGCACATAGTCACATTCTATAAACACACCTCTGAATGTGTTTGTAATCTTGCAGACAGTGTGTTCATACCTGCAGGCAGCCGGCCTCCAACATCATGGGGTCAAAGGGCATGCCTGTCCTCCGGACCTCGTGCAACATGGGATAAATCACCTCCTGCCAGAACAGCTGGTGTGCGGTGAGGATGGAGGGAAGGTTGGAGAAAAGCAGCTCAGGGGTCACCTGTCACAGGGGGAAGTCAAAACAAAAGTAAAAATCATAGTGTTAAAGTCTGACTCCCCTGCTTTTAAATTATTTTCCATCTGCTCAATGGAAATCTGTCGCTGTGCTTTATTTTCCACTTGTGTGTTGTATTCTGTATGAGCCTGAGCGGATGTTGTTGTTGTCGTGCCGGTGGATGTATGTCAGTGGTATGCAGATCAGTGGAAAATAGGCCTTTAGAACGAAGTGTGTGTTGTGCTGCATGTTTGTGTCTTTCCACTCTAGATGAGGCTGCGCGCTCTGCACACTGACCTCCAGGAGAAATCCATGTTGATGCAGGTTGACAAGAGCAGCCATAACCAACTGTGAGAAGCAGACACAGCTTTGTTAAACATCCTGTGGAAAATCCCGCGTCAGCTCTGACATATATGAGAAGAAATTAAATGACACAATGTCAGCAGGCAGAGAATGAAAACATACGTCTTTTATGATAATGAGCTTGTTGATGTAGCTGAGCTCAGTGTGGACAAACTCCCACAGCGCCTCCTGCTGGTGCCTCTGCGTCTTTGTCATTGTCTGAAAAATGTAAACAAAACAGAGGAGATTAGAAAGTGGAAGATGTCTGTCAGAGATGCATCAAGAATTTGTAAAAATGTGTCCACAGAGCAGAAGAATATGTCAAGAGTCTCAACTTCAGCAAATCCAATGAGACAACAAAGCACTCGTAAGTGGTGGAATGTATATTTTAAAGTACTTTTATTTTTGCAAAAAGGTCTGATCACTTAACACCACTGGTGTTATTTCACTTTTCATTATTTTTACACTTCCCCAGCTCGTTGGGAAGCTCTGAGACCTTCGCACAAACACATGAATCTTTAAAAACTGGTCATAATTAAGTACATCTGCGTGGCTCAATGATGTGTTTTTTTTTTTCTTTTATAGTTTTGGAAAACACTGAAGCTCTTTGACACGGAGGAATGAACTTCAGCATATCAGGCTTTTGATACACAGACAATGCTTTGTTTGCGGTGTTGTGAGCAAAAGTCACGCTTGAGTAAAAGTAAAGATGTTATTGTGTTGAAACATTACTTTGGTAAAGGTGAAAGTCACCTATACAAGTAGTACTCGAGTAAAAGTAAATACATCTATTTTCATGCCTGGCCAGTTATGGGATCAATATTCAGCATTTTTTCTGATGATTGGAATCAGGGTTTTTCTTTATCATATTACAGACGAAACAGGAGTAATTTAAGTTATAAAATAAATGTAGTGAAGTCAAAAGTACAATCATTGTCCGCCAAAATGCTTGTGTGAGCACATGAGTAAATGTGCTTAGTTACATTCCATCACTGCTTGTTAGTTGGATCAAGTCATTGTTGGTTTTGGTCTTTTCATGGGGTTTGTTGGCAGTGACAGAAATGTTAATGCTGTCAGAGTTATACTCCACTGGCCCGTACAGAATGAGAGTCCACTATTTCTGTCCAGTTCTTCTCCAGCGTCGTTCCCTGACTTTCCTCCCTCCACCTCCACTTTAGACTGACTGGCACAGCGTAACTCCCCAGATCCTGCTTCAACACATCCAGCTGACCACGTTCCTGAGAAGTGGTGAAAAAAAATCATAAAAAATAGGAAGTGAAAAAAAACAGAAGTCAGGGAGAAAAAAAAGAAGAAAATCTGAGTCATTGATTCCTTTGAAAAGGCCATTAACTGTTCGTGTGAATAATAACAAGAACAGCTGTGGGTTGTTTCAGCAAGTCTGTATCTGCTTTTGAGCATATCAGCATTAAGTGTGACGAGAAGGAGACAGGATAATACCTCAGATGCCAGATTTTTGTCAGACACTCCCTGGCTGAACAGGACCTGTCTCAGAGCAGCTCTGGGTTTGGCCCCTGCAGACGTTCCCTTACTCACTGTTGCAAAATCAGTCACGACCTTCTGCTTCGTCCGCCGCTGGAAATACAGAATTATGTCAGGCCTTTCTGTTTCAGGTTGATTCACAAACATAGACATTTGATTCTCAGTAAAAAAAAAAAAATCCACTACAAGTAATAGTCTTTACACAAAAATGTAAAATCTGCCAAATCACAGTTTCACATGTAAATTCAATATTTTCACATGTGAATCAAAATTGTAACACATGAACAGTAAAAAATGGTGCATGTGAATTAGACATTTTCACATTTTAATGAACATTTTCACATAAGACATTTACATTTTCACATGTGAATTACATATGCTCATATTTTTTTCATGTGTGGGTCAGTAAAATATACTAATTAATATCTATAAGAGCTCTAAGAGCTTTTTTTTGGAGAGCAGTGAGAGTATTTCAACCTGTTTTTAGTTATCAACCATTTGTTTAATGCATGTTTTCTTAATAAAGGTCAGTAAGTAGTAAAGGACTGTCGCAGCACTAGAATCATAAAAAAGGTGATTAGAAAATGTTGATCTGTGTTAAATTGAGGTTCAAATATTAATAAAACAGTGGCAGCTTTTTTTGGTCCCTTCAGCGGAAAGAAATACAACTTCAACAACTAAATTCCACACTGAAATGTCTTGATTAGAAGAATATCTCTCACTGAAAAATACATCAGTTTCTAGGTGAAAATAGTGAAGTAAAAGTGGAGTAGAATTTTAAAGTAGCATAACCTGGAAATACTTGAGTTAAGCGGAACAAAACTGTATATTAGCACCATGTTTGAGTAAATGCTTAGTTTCATTTCACCACTTGTGATGTCAGAACAGGAAGCTGCCGCCACCCTCACACTTCTGTGTCATTTCACTCACCTGATAGCCAAACGTGCTGAACCGGCGCTTCTCTTGTTTCTCTGCTGACCCCCTGCGGTGAGTGTTGATCTCTGCAGCTGCTGTCTTCCCTTCAACAACATCTGGCTCTCTGGTGTCCACATCCCTCTGCCTCTCCCCGTCCACGCCGTCTCGCCACGGCACCATTGTTTCTTCCATCAGTGATTCATTTCCCCCACCGTTGTTTACATGAGGTGCTTTTGAGGAAAGGCTGAGGACAAGCACACAGGGGTTACTCATTACCAAAATAAGGTGTGTAAGGGAACCAGAGAGAAGAGTGGGTTATGAGAAGAGGCTTCCCATGAGGGTGGAACACAGAATGGAGGGACATTGTTGGCTTTGTTAACATCTTAAACAATTTACTAAAGCTTTACAAATGCTACAAAAACAAACAGACACAGACGATGTGATCTTTTAAGACAGTGGCTCCCAACCTTTTGACTTCTGACCCTTCAAAATAAAGGATGTCTGCTGTTTCATGTGTCTACTGGTTGTGAACAGCTCAACCAAAGATTGTTTACCCCTTTGTTTTTATTGTTTAATGTTTATTTTTATAGAGACAAGTGAACGAGTGCCACTCACCACAGCATGTATTGCCTAAACTAGATTGCAGCGGCACTAGATTACTTAAAATTCATCAAATTTGAGAAGAAAATAGCATAGATAATAGATAAAATCATCATCATCAAACACGAGATTTGAAAAAAAAACCTTTTCAACTGCATTTTTAAAACAATCCCAGTTTTAGTCCAGTTTGAGTTTCACATGTCGATCCCATGAACATAAAAATGTCCAACTGAAAATGTACAAAAAGGCACTGCATTCTCGTCTGTGTGTCTGAGCCAGAAAACCTGAGCGGTTTCATCAGATCGCTGAGCACATGAGAAGCCTGGTTATTCAGGCTTTTTATTGATTTATTGATTAAAGGCTAAATTCACCGAAAAATGACCCTCAAGCTGATGGAAAGAACAGAGGTTGTTATTCACCGTACCGATGGCAAAACCCACCGAGGCAATGTGATTGTGATTATGGGCTATATCGATAAAACATTTAGTTGATTTGGATTTTGAGAGTCAGATGAATTTTTGTAGCCCACGAAACATCTCTGTGACATAACAGTGTTTCAGCATTCTCGTAAACAACTGACATAAAAAAAACAAAAAAACACAGCTCAATGTTAAATGACATCTTTGAATTCAATTTGGGATCTCGGGACTTCCAGAGACTTGGGTTATGCTGGACAAGCTGTATGAAGCCATTTGTTCCCCCCCATCTACTTTAGTTGTTTAGGAGAAAGTAGCAACACAGTTTTGCTGTGAAGCTCCACAAATGCTTTGCAGGCTACACAACTTCTCCTGACTTTCCATCAGCATTAGGGTGAGAAGATGATGACTACATTTTAATTTTTTTATTGAACTTATCCTTTAATATTGGGAAATTTAGGAAAGCAATCAGAACTTAACATTTCTCGTTCTTCAGATTTGTTTGGTCAGATCTAAACGGCATCCTGTCCCAACTTTTTATTCCACTTTTGCCACATGGACTGAACTTCTCCACTCATCCAGTTACTTACAATATTTTTTTGTATGAAAAAAATGTGGTTTTCTCTTGTGATCTTATACCACTTAGATTTATCTTGCATCCTAAAACGTTCTTGGGTTGATTCTTTATTACAGAACAGACACATTTCCCTTTTCACTGGTTGAATGATTTTGTGATGTCCCTTGTTCTCCTGTACATTGTGTTTGCTGTTTTTTCCCACTTCTGCAAATCAAGCTTCCCCTCGAGGGACAATAAAAGTCTGAACTGAACTTAACTGAACTGAAGCCTGAACCCAAAGCCAAAAGAACAAAATAATAGAATTTATGTCAGAGAATAAAACATCAGCAAATCATCTATAAAACACATGTAGCACAGCACAGTGTATTCAGATCTTATGTCATCTTGAGAAGAAGACGAAGAAGAAATAAACTATTACTTTCTCAAAACTGTCAGAGACATACTGACTAAATACCAGAAGTCAGTCAGGTAACCAGGCTGTCAGAGAAACAGAATTCATTACTGTTGCGTCTCATAGACAGTGACACTGATTTAACAAGACACCAACAGTTTCACACAGCCACAGCTCCAGTTACACCGCCGTGCGGGTCAAAGTGTAACTCCGGGACTCATCTGACATCAGTTCCCACAACTCCAACACTGTTGTGACTTGCAGAACGTCCCGCTGCAGATTTAAGTTACAGCAAAGAGAAATGTGTCTACATTCTTAAAATGTTTTGCCCTCTTTCTGATAAAGCTGCTAGAGAAGTGACATTTTTTTTAGTGTTAAGTGTGGTGTTACATTACTGCAGTAACTGGTACTCATGATCCGTTTTTAATCAGTTATTAGAGGTTACACCAAAAGCAAACACACTGCCGACAGGTACGCTGCACTAATCTGCTCAGCCTATGCTGTCAAACTTCAAAGGGCTGACGCAAGCGTTTTCATCACGGTGTCATACCTGTTTACAATCACGGTCTGTCCCACGGTAACACACAACAGACGGTAGATTATACAGCAGCTGTAACACTCACTCAAAATTGATAATGGGTCAGTAAAAACAGGCCTCCAGGTAGTTTTATAGCCTCGGTTAACCAATAACACAACACACACAGGACAGTCTGTGGATCCCAGAGCAAGTGACTTACTGTAATGAAGACATGAGGTAAAATGTTCCTCTTAAATATCCTGCACCCTCGCCTCCTCACCTTCCCAGCACTTCCTTTTGAGTATATATAATTATTGACTTTACCTGGGCTTGCTCGGATCCATTTTGTTTCACCCAGTCATCTTTGGTTTCTGTTAGCTTTCTCCTCCTCTTTGCTTCTCTCTGCCTGTATTCGGTCCCTCCCTCTCTTCCTTTCACCTGCACCCCTGCCCTCTGCAACTGGCCCGACGGGAACAACTGGATTCTGCAGCCAACAAATCAGTGCTAAGGGCTGGTTAATGTGTCGCAGGCACTTAAGTGCTTAGAGGAGTGGAGGCGGTGACTGATTTTTTCTTTGAGGATGATCCACTGTCATTTCATGTCAGTCAGGGGTTATTGATCACCTTGAGCAAACGGGAGGAAATCATTTTAAGAGGGGGAAGGGGAGGTCATGTGTGTATTTATAGCAAATTTGTAGCACATCAGTGGTTGTTGTTTTGCTCAATACTACACAGAAAGAGAGGTATTCATGTGAAATTGACCATGACAATTTGGTGTTAAGGGCCAGTGGATGTGATCAGAGGATGTAGTTACAGGAAAGACAGAAGGTCATTTCAGAAAATACTTGACAGTTAAACATTTATGGAGACAAATGTCGTTACAAATGTGATTAAATGTTTAAAGCTACAGAGCTGGAATGCCGACCGGCAGCATCGCTGAGGTTAAAGACATGATCACCTCCTCATTAACACTCAGCTATTTTCTCACATTTATGCATCGTCCACACCCCCACATGTTGACGCTGTCTGGAGCCTCCAGACAAATGTATGGCACAATTCAGAAGCACACATGAAGATAAATTATAAAATCATTTATTTATTTGTTGCTTTTGTATCATACAGAGTTATAAAAGTGCTTTGGAGTGACACGTCCTCAGTCTGTCTGTCTGAGCAGGACTGATTCATATCTGAATCTACAGGCCAGGACTGGTATTATATAAAACTAGCTTGGCTGAGGCATACTGAGACAAGGCGTGTCCTGTTTTCTCCAACAGTCATGGATAATGCTTGTATGAGGGGGCTTAGAAGAATGCAAATGTGGCTCTAAAAAAGGCTGTTAAAGCTGGCAGGGGTCTGGACTACATTAAGGAACTACAAACTTCCCTCAACTTGTTATTGTTCCTGGAGAAGATGACTAAAACTGTTTTCAACAGCGTAACCAGGAACTACTATCAAAACATAACCAGTTACCTCTGTGGCTGATCAGTCTTTAGGTTCTGCACTTCCTTTTGCGCCCCCCAAAAAACTATCGCCATTAAATGTAGCTTAAGTTTCAGGGAAATTGGAGTTTGAACAGTTTGCGGTAAAAAAAAAAGCAACATTGATACAAACATTTTGATACAAACTACCCATTACGCATCTGAGAGAAGAATTAGACATTTGACATTGTGGGAGACTGGCTTTTTCACACTTTCATGTTTGTATTTTAAGTACAAAGATAGAGTTTAGCTTAGCATAAACTTGTATCTCTATATCTGTCTTGAAGCCACCAGGCTTCTGAATGGGTTGACATAAATGCCTGATATAAAGGTCTTTGGTCAACACAGGCGTAAGGGAAAATAATAATATTTTCACCAATAATACATCTAATTAAAAAACCATGAAACATGGCGATGCTAACTTTCGGGTTAGCCTACAAAAATACATCACCTCAGCAGCACTCTTTAGCTCACTGCTCCAAAACAAGACATAGTTCCAGCACCAAAATGATCCGTTAATACTTTTTTTTGTTCAGATTAAAGAAACAAGGGATATCCCCCCACCTAAACACCACTTGGTAGCGCTGCACCCCAAATAAAGTCTGAGACCTTAGCAATGGCCCGCGTTCGATTTTGACCCAAGGCACTTTGCTGCAAGATCTTCGGTTGTTCTGTCTTAATCAGGCCACAAAGCACCTCAAAACAAAAAACAAACAAACAAAACACGAACAAGAAATAACATGGAATTCATCAAGATTTAAAGGTGCTGGTAGGTCGGCAGAGCCACTTTGAGTCCTGCTGAGCTAACTGTGCAACAAAGTGAGTAAGCGTAGTTCCCAAAATGTCTAGCCATTCCTTGAAGATTTTTAAAAACAGATACAGAACTGCTGAAAGTTCTTTACAAATATAAAGCAGTGCAAAATCACACTGGTGTTCACTCTGTCCCCACATTTGATCCATTGCTCTCAGTAGTCTGACCTGTCAGCTCAGCGAGTGACTGGCAGGACGAGAGGTAGAGTGTTCAGTGATGCTGGCTGCTGTGAAATGAAACTGCTTTGGTGATAGCACCGTGATCATTTGAATGTTTGGAGGCTGTCCGTAAGAGAACAGTACTTGGTCTCATGAGCTTTTGATGCACTTGGCAGGCGTTGGGAATTCACTGAATGCTGTACTTTGTCTCCAGCTCCTCTGCTGCCTGTCCCAGATGCATCTTTCTCAGTTCGTCCAACATGTCGTGCAACAGAGGCCAGAGCAGCATTCCACCTGCCCGTGACCCTCTCTCTGCCCACACCCTCAACATCTGGTAGTGAGCCTCCTGGCAGGAGCGGTGATCCAGCTCTGCTTGTTCGATCTCTGTGTCCCTCACACCGAGAGAACGCACCAGCTGCTTTACCTTTAGCACAGGAACCAGATCCAGCACGGTGTAGATCAGCTCAGGGACTGAGAGTGGTAGGAGACAGAGATAAGAGTTAGAACAATAGCTTCCTGTATTTGAGCCAAAGCAAACTGGACCTGTGCTATGTGCAGTATGAAATACACTCACTCTTGATTTCAAACGGGACACAGTCAGGCAGATTGGACGGCTGCTCGTGTTCGCTCACAGGACTTTCAGGAGCAACTTTGAGATTGTTGTTGTTTGAAGTGTCCCCTTGGATCAGGACCTGCTACGAGACAAGGACAAATCTATTTAATTGACTATGAATGTGCATACAAGAGAGAAAAGTAACCACAGACAGTCTGATGAGCGTACCTTGCATGAGTCTGTGGAGACGTCAGATGACTGGGAGGACGTGCCCTGCAACCTCTTCTTGGTAGACCATTTGGTGACCATGTGGGTGATGGCAACCACCAGCGCAAACAATACCACAACCGTAACTGTACCTCCAGCAAGCAAATTTAACAGATATCCCTGATCCGGCTCAGGATCTACAGAAAATAAGAAGCACAATTAAATGATGTGTTTCATCAGTGAGGTTCTCGTACAGCATCATAACAGAACAACAGTCATTTCACTTGACTGCTACGCATGGTTGTGGCTATTTATAGTACTGTGCTCACATATGTACGGGAAAACCCGTCATTGGACAGATTTTATTTTCAGACATAAAGTAAAAATATATGGTATCTGTACAGGACAGACAACCTGTGTTCAGCTTGTATCGAACCCTCCATGTCAGACTGATCTTAAGTGCCTGGTTGTCACGGTCTTTACAGTGCAGATGTGGTGCATTGCACATAAATATCATCTCGAAACCACAGAATAATACCAGATCTTGCAATTTCATAGTGCAAGTTAATTCTACATTTTACTGCTAAAGCTTCAGCCTTTTTTTCAATCAAGGAGAACAACATCTATGACTAAGTAGAGCTAATGGTTTTTGGCAATGTTTACAAAAATATGACTGTATGATTGTGCTCACCTTTTTTAGTCTTAGTGGGAGGTGGTGTACAGAGATGCTTGCACTCAGCGGTACAACTGTGGAGAACAGAAAGGACGTTTCACAACATCAAGGAGGAAGCAGCGCATCTTAAAAGGAAGTGATGAACACAAAAGCCGATGTACTTTTTTAACACCACTGGCTGAGTTGAAAGAACTGCATGTTAAGTATCGTTTCACAGTCACACAGGAGCTTGGTACTGACTGAAGTAGACATGATCATCTGTCACAATCACAAGTAATGGCTATGTTCTTGCCTTTGTGTGGACAAGAGTGTAGCTAAGAATTATGGGAGATACGGGCAGTTGGTTCCACTGGGACCCATTTCTATTTCAACTTTTATTTATGATAAATATCGGTGCCTGTCCACCAATTAAACTTTTAATAAACATCTTTAAATAGGATAGGTGTTGATTTTCTGCCCCGTCTTTATTTTCACTAATAAATCAGTATTATTATTATAAGTAAGTATTATTTTCGTCAAACCACACGTAGTTCCTTCACAGGAATGTATACCTTAGTGATTTTGAAGATTTCAAAATGGATCTTTAACAAATGAGCACTTGTTAAGTAAATGTTAACATAGCAGCGACCAGTTCGTGTTGTGTAACTTCTCTCTTTTGTTGCAAACATATGGAAAGATTGAACAGTCAGAAGTCAGACGCAAGTTTCAATTCAGCAAACCAACTTCCGCATTAACAACTTTAAATAAAGCTGTTGCCAACAGTAGGGTGGGAACAATGCATGTGCCAAAAGCTCATAAACATTAGTACACTCACTTGTTGCAGGGTTCACACTTGACTTTGCCTTTGACTCTGTAGTAGCCCTCTTTACATGCACACACGGTGTTATTGTTTGGTGTACCTGTGCACAACAAAAAGACTATTTAGACTGACAATAACTAAGTATTACAGTAATTGACTACATTCCCAAATCTTTGGACTTACATTTGTGTATTTCCTTTTCATTGGCTCCACACTGCGTACATCTGCGGCATTCATCTGTGTCTTTGGCGATAACATATTTGTAAAATCCATCTTTACAGCGACAAATAGTGTTCTGGTATTTTGTACATGGTGATACCTCTACCTCTTGTCTAACTGCTGCAAGAGAGTTGACGTGAGAGAAAAAGTGAGCAGAGCAAACCAACACCTGAGACAGTACTGCCAAAATCAAAGTGGAAAAGGCACTCTACCTCTGCAGCGTCTGCAAGTTTTGCAGTTGACTTCGTAGTTCATAAGATGATTGAATTGTCTGACACCACAGGGTGTGCAGCTACTTCGCTGGCCTGCAGCATGGCACTCTTCTACAAGCCTATAACCTGGAAAACATGAACATCACATGTAAACACAATTAAGACTTGAATTGAGAGATTGGATTTAATTTAACAGAAGAAGTAATGAGCCTGGTACCTGGAGGGCACTTGGGGCAACAAATTCCTGCGTCAGTGAAAAAGTCCCCCTCTGGACATGGCTTCACAGTTGGAGGCGGTGTCAACGCCAGCGTGGGGATGAACATGCACTGCAACAGAAAACATGCAAAGAAATGCTTTATTGTCCATCAAAAGGCAGATTTCGAGAACTCATGCTATTCCAAAGTATTTAGCGACTTTGTCTTATTTACCACAAGGAGCAGCATTGCGCCATTCCATCTTCCTCTGTGGACGCCTCCTTCCATTATCTGCCAGGTTTAACTCAATCCATTTGGGGCCACCTGCAAGGAAAACAATGTAATTAGTTATATCCCTCACAGGCCTCGTGGCTTTTGAGATGAGTCCTTCTTTTGCTGAGTGATGGGCAGAAATTAAGTACTAACACTAATTTAAAGTAGTTATTTAATTCCTTAAACGGCCTGAAAACAGAATCAAGGATATAACGCGGTCATGGAGAATAAGTTTTCATCCGTTTGTTTGTTTGTTTGTTTGTTGGGTTGTCGGTAGGATCACACACAAACTAATGAACAGATTTCCACAAAACTTAACTTTTGGTATTGATCCTAGTAAAGGCACAGATCCAGATATTACATTTTTTGATATCCATTATTTTCCTAGTTTTCTTTTTTTACATCGCGAGAAGTTAGCTTGTTTTCTAACATTTTAGTTTTTTTCCCAGAGAATAAAGCATGGATCCTGATGAAAAAAAAAAATAGGCATATTTAAGTGGCTGTTATCTAAGAGTTAGTTCGATTGATGCGGATAAAAGGAACTCTTGGGTCTTGTCAGAGGTTTGTGCTTTAGTAAGTGCCATTTTACTATATTCTGTGTAAATTCAAAGGCACAACAACCTTTTATTCAATACTAGGGCTGGGCAATACATCAAATTGTTATTGTTTGTATATCTCATATTAGATCAAGAATTTTGTTAATTCTTGATATGAACAAAAGTGTTGTCTTTCCCTGGTTTTAAAGGCAGCATTACAGTAAAGTCCCAATTCACCTACATCAGTAATACGCCAACATGGAACATAAACATGAACCATATTATTAAAAAGGTCCAACAAAGACTGTAAATTATGTAGTACCATGTCAACAAACACCTGTGGGTCCTCTTCTCTAAAGCCATCACAAAGAGCATCCTCACCTCATCATCTCTCACTGCCTGGTGGCTCAGATAATCACGTCAACAGGAAACTGGACTGTCAGTAAAGCCTTCAAACATAATTAATTGGCTGTTACCTTCCTTCAGTCAGCTCACTGTATATAAAGCGGACCTTCAACCAAGCAACAAAAACAACCAGCAACAACAACCTACAACAGTCAAAAACACTCAACGCCCGTTGCTAATATTGCCTGATCTATCTACTGCCCTCAGCAGGTGACAGATTGTCTTCAACAGAACATGACAGGATATTTCTAGAAACAGAAAATACCATCAGCTCAGCTGCCCTCACATGAAAACATTAGCATACTAGCATTCTAATATCATTTAAAGCAACAGTAACATGCAACAACAATAACAGCTGGGCTCTGTTATTAGCCCCAGTAATCCCCAAGTCCTCCCATGCTCTACTCCACTGCCCGACCCCAGGTTTGTGTTGTATGTAGTAGTTGTGTGTAGTAAAAGTTTTTAAGTCAACCAAGTCTGATGCAGAGTTGAGCCTGATGAGATGAGTCCTAACATGACCAGAGTAGAGAGACATCATCTATAAACGAAATTACATTTCAGAAATCATCAGCTATAGTCTGAGAAGTTTTATTGCTTTTCCCCCCCTTTTTATCTACATGTAAATGCCCATAAACAAATGAAACGCTGCAGTTGTAGATATCATCTCTTAACTTCTGAAGTTGCTAATTACACTGTAACCAACAACCGGAGCTAGGAGGAGGAGGAGGAAGTCTTGGCCCTGATATCTGTTATCTGGATATTTCTGCTGGCTTCACCTAAAGCCCTGAAACACTGGAAATTGCCCCCAGAGAATAAATCCCTCTGATTTTGAAAAAATAACAGCCTACTCACTTCATATTTAACATGTTTTGCCCCATTGTCTCACTTTCTCTCAAAAGCTTTCTTTATACTGAGTGTTGTTGAGGGGATTGATTCACTGATAATATGTAAGTAATTCAAAGAATATACATTGTTAAAATTATACATTTATCCACCTCAATCAACTCATGACTCTTGACCTGATTACCTTAAAGGGCCAGTGTGTTGGATTCAGTGGCACTTTGCGGTCTAATTGGACTGCAACCAACTGAATACCCCTCCCTTCACCTTCGTCTTCAAAGCATATAAGAGCGATAAAGACCTCTCTATGGCCAGTGTTTGGTTTGTCCGTTATGGGCTACTGTAGCAACATGCAAGACTCTGTGAAAGAGGACCCCGCTGCCTCTGTAGATAAAAAAAAGCCTCATTATAAGGCAATAAAAATAAATGATTCCATCCCCCAGATTCCACCGGGACTGTCATGGCCGCATTACGGGCACCGGAGATGATTGCAGCTCTTCTTGACAATGCTTGTGTTTCCGCCACAGCATGTTTCAGCAGCGTCCAACAAGCGGCTTCTACAGGGGCGGATCTAGGGTGGGCCAACAGGGGCCAGTGCCCCCGTAACTCTGAGTCTAACCCTGAGTCTAACCCTGTGGCCCCCCTGACAGGGAGTCTGCATCAATAATACAATGACAGACTTCTTGCAATATTTTGCACTGAAGGGAAAGGTGGAAATAAAGTGTCTCAGCAGTTTACTAACCAATCAAAATTGCTGAAATTGTAAATACTGTTTTGTCTGAATGAGGGATTTGTCTTTTTTTCCAGGTTGTATGTGCCCCCTAACAAAAAAGCCGGCCCCAACCTGGCCCCCCTATTAAAACTGGTCTAGAACCACCACTGGGCTTCTAACACCTTCCAGTGGGATATGAAGCTGTGTGGAGGACGGAACAAAACAGCAGAGCAGACGCCAGCTAACAGAGACGTTCCCGGTGGAATCAAGGTTTTAGTAATTACCCTTAATCTAGCCAACCTAATATTATGAAACAGTGTGTTTACATGACACTCAAGAAAACCAAATTATTGGGTTAGTCCGACTATGATCGGATTTTTAAGATGTACCTTAGTCTGACTAAAATCAGACCAGATCGCTCATAGTCGGGATTAAAACACCTAGATTATTTGGTTGATAGTCGCATTACTTGTGCATGTATATGTTCTATCAGATGGAATTCGGATTTTGCGTCCTGCACAGGCTCGAGATTTTTTTTCCCGGGGCTGTGAGCTGGAAGTAGAAGGACGGCGGTGGCGGTGTCTTTCCTCTGAAATAACCGCAAGCAAGAGCGCCATTGTGCATCTAGTTTGTGTAAATATCGTGTAAACCATATATGAAATGTACAAAGATGTAGCTTCGTCTTGCTCTTCGTACGCCATCTTTCTCGAATGCTGAGGCAGTTTGGTGATGGTGGTGACGTCAGCGCCACATATCGTACGGTATGACATGCTTCGGCCAATAATTCGAATTTCTTACCGACTTGTATACTCGGAAAATTGCAGTTGTCCGATTGGGTAGCATAGTCGAACTATGGCTGTAATCCGACTAAACTGATTATTCATTACTGACATTTAAGGGGGGGGTCCTGGCAACCTAGGGGGCCATTAGCCATGTGGCTCCGCCCCTGGATGCACCTAGATGTTCTGTTTAACACAGTTTCCTGTGGAGGAACCACTTTATCAAAAAATATTCTACATGAAAAACAGCAGATATGTTTGTGGATTAACCTCTAAAACCATCCACCAGAGTGGGCTGATGTTTCAAAGGTGACTTTTGTCACCTCAGCAGATCAATCCACCTGTCTTTAAGGTCAGCCACAGGTTAGCTGTTGATTAATTTGCTGATTTTGGATGAGCATTAAACGAAACTGGATTACATGCCAAATGTGATGTCTTAATTTATCGTTAAACTGAGATGAAATGGCGACCCTCTTAGCTGTTTATCAAAATTCCAACCAAGTCAGTAAACAACTGTCACATATTTCTACGCCACTAGTTTGGCAGTTTCAGCAACTACCCCCCTCCACCCTCCTCCACCCTCCACCTTCCCGTCGCACTCAAGCAGTGAGATTAGACTGAACTTTGAAACCACTGTGGTCACTTAAAAAAAAAGCCTCCCAAAATCTCGCCCCTATTACCGATAACGTGCAGATATTTAAAAGCTTAACAGGTACAGTCAAGATTTTAGTGTTTTTGTTTCTTGTCTGACTGGTTTCGATTTGTCTAAGACACCACATAAACGCCCACTACACTCAGCCTCAGGTCTGATATGAATCTTCTCTTCCCACAGACCGACATGCAGAGGAATGTTTACCGACACTTACCTGGACATAACACCGTTACAGCGACGAGCTACCCGTTCACTCCAGGTCAATTAGTCGACCTTAATGTTTGTTTTGTTGAATGTTTCAGTCACGAAAGCAGACGATCGGGACCGAGCCGGTGCCCCTAGCTCCTCACACTGCGCGCGGGGGCGGACTAAACGGGAAATAGCTGCGTCACAGCCCGTTTCAAGGAATTGTAAGGCTCAGATGTGAAGAAGGACTGAGGGCAAAAACACACACTGCAACACACGAGAGCACAGGTGAGCGCCCCTGAACTTGTCACTTTATATGCATCTGCACATTCTCTTACTAAACTCCAACACATTCACATAAAAATAATAATGATTCCAAAAGAATAGAAATGTATAGATTTTACATTAGTTTGCACTGTGACCTTAAATGGCCCCTTGTTTTCTTTTCTTTAACCTCATCTTAATGTCAGGGTTTAAGTTGGGAATAGGCCATTAAAGGATGGAAGTTTGCCCCCCAAAATGAAAATGTAGTCATCATCTACCGACCCAATCACAAGGATGGATAGAGTGGTAGAGCGACTGACGTATTTTTGTGGGCTGACCCGGATGTTAGCATCGCCCTGGTTCCCTCCACAGAAAGCATTGGATTTTGGGATGTTGTTGAAAATAAGCTCAAACACGCTCAAGTAAAGTATTTTCTTCAGCAAGATAAACTTCACAGACGAACATTGCTCTTGTGATTATAGAAGTGTAAATGAAATCGCTAAAGTTTTTATGTTGTAGAACAAAATGTGTAAACATCTTGGTAACCCCAGACCTTATTTCAGGCATTTAACTGAAAACAAATTAAAAAACCTCAAAGACCTTGAGACGAGGGAAGCAGATGTGCAAAAATGCAAACTGATTTCAGGGTTTTAGGACTACAAACTACACCACGCCTTGTTAACCAGGTATGTGTCTGTTTCTTTATGTTGCAATTTTACGGTGTGGCGGTGGCTGTCCAGCTGGGGTGCCAAAGAGCAGGCGCACTCGAGACTTCCAACGACCGAGTCAGCTAACTTTGCGACTTTTCTAGACTTTAGAAGGTTTATTGGACCAAATTGCCCAATTTTTTACAGTAAAATTAGTCATTTTGCCGGGGGCGTGAGGCTTTTATTACCGTTTTACAGATGCATCTTTCCCAATGTTAGCTTTTGGTAAAAAAGTCTCCTGTGCATCACATGGCGATGTAATTACACGGCTTGGCCATGACAAAAACTGGCTTCACGGCCTGGCGCCCTTTGTGGGGGCGTGATCTTGACGAAGAGGCCAACCATCTTCTTTGCAGAGGGGGAGCCAACTGCATAAAATAGTCCTCTTCCTCTTCTACACTGGTTTTACTGGCGGACTAAAAACCACATCGCCATCCACTGTATCAGAGTGTATAACATCATGCTATACACTGACGGGTGCGCTGTCTTGAGTGAGTGAGGACGGGACTTACAGCTCCAAATACAGAAAATCAATATGTGGCGTCCAATGGTGATATTGTAGCGGACTGCCACAAATAAATTAATGTGTGGGAAACACTGACAGTTATGGCCGGTTTTGCTCACCAAAGAACAGCTATTAAATATCCCCAGATCTCCTTAAAACACTGGTTTTGTCGCCACAAAAATAGCTTTTGATGTTCCACCTTCCCACATCTCCCCCGAGAGTCAGACTGTGGTCACCTGCTTGGCATCCTTGTGGCTTGTAATGACTCTGCTGTCATTTTTAACGTTCTGAAACGATCTTGCTAGATGAATGATAACTGTCGCAATTCCACAATAATGTTGCCCTCTGTATGATGCCTGATCTGCCTTCATCTCACATAACCTCACTCCAGTCAGTCAATGGCAACAATGTCAATTACAGGCACCATAATTAAGGACGAGAATAGGCTGGAGTCTGGAGGCTGCTCGGATACTTTATTCATGAGGCGTCACGTGTTTTTGCTGGTACACTACATGAAAGAGCTCAGTCAGCAAAGCAAGACAAGTGCTTCCTCAGAAAAACCACATCCTTCATCACCACACTTCCTTCTTCTCTTTCTCTGTCTCTCTTTGTGTCACACACACACAAAGTGTCAAATACCTACAGTTAAGGGCGCCCTCAACTAGGTCTTCTCACAGCTTTTCGCGCACGTGCAAACACTCACACTGCTGGTGAGTTTCATACAGCCTGAGGGCAGCTTGCGATGACTGAGCAGCCCAGCTCTGCATGGAGATTTTGCGGTTCAGGCCAAGCAAAAAGTAGATATTTGTTAAGCATCTGTTTACTTCAATGCAACACGGTCAACATGTTCCTGGCAAAGATGCCTCTGAGGTTCTAACGTATGAATCCTCACAGTCAAGGAGCCTAATTCTGAAACCTCAAGATAAGCATGACCAGGTTTGCTCTAAGTCAGATCAGAGTGATTTGATGCTCAGTCATCTATTCCAGTCATCTCTGTACTCTGTTTGAGTGGCGCAGAGAGCCACACTGAGCCCAGGCAGCCCCTTTTTTGTTCCTGCTTCGTCAACCTTAGGCCCCGTTTCACAGTTGACAGGAGGTCACGTGTCGTGGCCTGGTTTCTGTTAAAAAAAAATGACTGGGGTGTTGAGATGAGAGCATGCTGGCTGAATGGTGGACAAAGTGAAGAAAAAGCCTCAGAAGTCCTGCAACTCGCTGTTTAATTCAGGTTGAGATGGTGCTGAAGTGGGGACACAACTTTACAAAAAGAGACACTGGCAATCAAAAAAAAAAGATAACACAAGGCTTAAACAGGTGATTATGTAAGATCCTCACTCATGCAAATTATCTGGTTATCACTAAAAACACAAAATGTTTTCACAGCTTTATTTAGTTTGTAATGTAATCGTAGGAATTCCCCAGACAGCCTCTGTGCAGCATTTAACTCTCATCTGGACAATTGAGGCCACAGTGGACTAGAAACAAAATTATAGTTGATTCTCTTGCTGGCCTTCTTTGAGCTGTCAGGTGTCGTCGGGTCTTCTCAGGCTCCATGTCTCTCTCGCTTGGCAGGCAGTATCGCACAAACTTGTTGAAATGTTTACAGCTTTTCTTTAGCGCAGAAATGCTGTGTCCGTCGGCAGGATTTTGGCAGGCTTCATTCATAAAGAGTCGATGGAAGAGACTATAGGGGTGAGAGGAGTGTCCCAAAAAGCGAGTAATCCTAGGATTTCTTCGCTGTCATGCAGTTTCTTGTGAAGAGGAGGTGGAAGTTATGATGTCAGTGATGCAACACCTCACTCCTCCTCTGTAGCTCTCCTGTCTCACACTTTCTATTTCTCCACGTTCTTTCTAAGGACTTACCAACATTTGTTATAAGTTTGAGATTAATGTCTTTAAAAAAATGTGGAACTCTCTGCAGAATTTACAAGATATTTGATATCACAAACATCAAATATGTACATGTATGTAAGTAAATTCATATGCATGGCAAAATGAAATAGTAAAACAAACACGCAAACAAACACATTTTCAAGGATTTCCCTTTGTCTGTTCGCATCATTTGGATTTGGAACCGCAGGAAAGATTTGGTTGGCAGGTTAACGTAACATTATGTATTGTTTTTACATCAGAATAACAGCGTCAGCAGCGTCTTTTGTTGTAGTGCACATGGTGTCACTGTCACAGCCACTCTGTCTCCCTATCACTTGTTTCTGTTTCTATGTAACTTCAGTGAGAGGGTAGGATCACAGCCTTCAACACATGCTTATGGGGGTAATGAAGCCATGTGTGGTATAGGATACATGCCTTGATTGAGTCAAGACCCTGGTGGTGGTGAAACTGGTTGAAGATAATGGCTGAGATCCAGATGAATGGGATGGAGGAGGCTAGTGACAGTTGGCACTGAAATGAAGCTAAGCGAAAGTTGAGAGGCTCTTGATGAATGCCCTCTTTGTGACAAGCACAGCTGCCTACCTAATTTTTTCCAGCCCATTCTCTGCACCCAATTACATAAAAATTGAACTTGTCACTTGTTGTGTCTCTATTGAAAGTCCCTCCTGAAGCTTGATTTATGCTTCTCCATTGAATCTACATCCCACGTAACAGTGTGGCCTCTGTGTAGGTGCATGTCGTACACTATAGCCTGCTGTTCACCTCCCCCAGAGATGTAACTACACATCACAACTACACTGGCAGACATTTCAGATCATTCCTACAGTAAATTCTACATCTTGATATCAGAATTTGACATTTACGATAAGATGACTAATCTCACTTCTATATTAAGGAAGTTTGATCATATCATTTGGTATTGTTTATAGAAATCTCCTTTTATTGCTCATAAAGGTACAGAGCACCATCATCTGCCTAGTGCCATTTCTTGGAATAATGTTTATCTTCTCAACGGCTTTTTGTACGAACAACAGGATGGCTGGGTCCTAAATGAGTGGTATATGATATTCTTACCGAAATGAGCTCACCATCCAAGTGGCAAAGAAAACATTAATTTGTTTGCAGCAAAAAAAAGACTGATTTTGGATGAAACGAGAGAGATGGCGCCTGTGGAAAAAAGACGAGGCTGCATGGGCATGTTTCTGTGCCGAGCCAGGGGGTCGCAGCAGAGAAGTAGAGAGAGGATGAAAGAGCGGGGCTGACAGATATGAAAGACAACGTAGTGTTAGGTTTTTCGATATGAGTCATCATGACATTTTATGAATAATCCCCTGACACACTTCTGGTCCCCTGTTCAGTCTTACGCTCAGAGGGTCTCAGGTTACATCTTCTGTCACCTCCTCAGCCAGGGTAAGTAAAGACTGTACAAAGACTTTTTTCAGCGGTATCTGCCACATAAAAGTGTCCTGTTGGGTTGAATGTTAGTGGATTTATTTATTAACGTTCCTGTTAACGCGTTGTCAGTGAAGTGACAGTTCTGTTGTGTGTTTTATGTTTTACAAATGTGAATTGTGAGTATACGGTGCATTGTGATGCTTTGCTCCCAAATTCTGTATCCATTATCACTTGTGTGAATATTGAAAGCATTATGGACTCTGTCATTTTTTCAAAGATGCGTGTAATTTCACTGTAGTGTTAGTATGTGAACATATTTGACGAAATACGCATTCATATTCCTCTACCTCCTCTTTGTTGTCATCCTCCCCCTCTTCTTCTTCTTCCTCTTGTTCTCTTCCTCCCAGATGCAGCCACTCTTTTATATCACTTTTACTGTCCTGTGCAGTCTGTCTCTCCTCTCTTCTGTGCTTTCCATACAGTGTAATAAGACACAATATCGCTGGCCATTGCCACAACCCCACCTTTGCTGTGACAGTTGCTCACCAGGTACAATGACTTCTTTTCATCTCAATGGATTTCATTTTTCAGTTTTTTTGCAAACTGCTCATAGACTACTGTAACTGTGAATTACTGTGTGTTTTCCAGGTACACATCTTTTTACTCGTTCTGATAACAACTGTGAAATTGAGTGCAAACCTTGCCCGGATAAGCTTTTCCGTGACTCCTTCAACCTGGAATACGACTGCGAATATTGTGCAAGTTGCAACTCACGTGAGTCATTTTACAGTTCTTCTCTTGTACGTATTTACTTAAGTAAAAGTAATAAAGTACAGGCTCTGACATGAACTCAAAGTATACAAGTAAAAGTTTCCCTCTGAGGGACATTTCTACCCAGCGTTTCTACCCAAGACATTTTGGGTTTGTAAAGCAAAAGAATTGAGAAAATAAGAAGGGCTGCAGAGTCTCTGTAGATAAAGACACTTGACACGCCTCCTCTCCCCAGTCGAGTCTCCCTCTTTTTCTCTTTCCATCTGTCAGTTACGTTGTTTCTTCTTGCTACATCTGCTGTGCTTGATAGGGAGTAAAAGTAAAAAAGTTAATATTCTAATTTACTTCGTACTTTGACAGAAACAGCCTTGTAACTACAGTGATATTATTATGTTTGCATGATGTTCGACTATGTTATTCTGTCATACCATATCGTGAGTGCCACTACTCATAGAGCTACAAGGATGTTCGGAAACCCCTTTGCTTTGCTACTTTGCCTTGTGATAATGTATCATAACCCATTACATAGAGAATGAAAGTGTAAAGTCTGTGGTTAACCAGTGCGCAAATACTGTATGATTCCTAGACTGTATAAAATGATCAAAAATACGGGTTGAAGAGGAACGCTAACCATCCTAAAATCTTGAAAAACAGAGCTTAACACAGAAACACAGAGCGGTAAATGCCATGCGTCAATTTAGCCCCGTGTGAAACACTGTGGTTCCTTGTTTATTTTACGTGTGTCATGTGTGATGTCTGTGAGTCTGTCTTCTGAACATGAAATGTGAGTGACTCATCATTTCTTTCTAGTCCTGACCACCAACTTCATCCAGTTACGGCAGAGCCTGATAAAAGACAGTTTGTTAGCTGTTACTCAACTCAGAACATGATTTCAGAGAAGTTTGCCCAGACAAAACTTAAGGTCACATCTGCAAGGGTATTCCCCATTGTGTGTGTCATGGTGGGATACAGTCAGAGAGAGATTCATAGGAGGAGGGGGGATGAGGTGGGTCTGAGAAACCCTCTGAGAAGCAGCTCAGGGGGGTATCAAGGTGGGACTCTGCAGGAGAAGTTCACGTTTTACATGGTAATAAGAGCAGTATCTGCAGAACAGCCCACCAGTAATGGCAAAGGCAGAGGAGGTTCATGAAGTAGACCATCACTGTGTCAGTGGAAAAAAAAGAAAAACACAGAAAAGTGGTAAACATCGGAAAGAGGGGCAGACATAAATGTCATGTACTGTATTATTACTCAGGTCTCTGCCCTGCGCCAGGTGAGCAATAACAGCCTGTTTTGCTTATTTTCAAATGTCACTGTGGAAAACATAGAAGAGAGAAAACACAGGAGTGTGATAAAGTCTGAATTTTTACATTGATATTTTAACAGAGTCACTTTTATGTCACGTATTCTAGCAGTGTTAGCATATTTCTATCCAACATCACAGTGCAGCAGTAAACAAACCTTCTCTGACCTGACCTTACATCCGGCAGTCGTTGATATCTGTTGTAGAATCTGAGGTGATGAAGGTGGGTGGTGAAAATGTCAAAAAAAAAAAAAAAAACTTGAATCGTGCAGGGGCTTTATACCAATTAACGGCAATGGAAACTAATTTAGGTGGAAATGATTCAGCCCACGCAAAAAATTCACGCGCTGCTCTTGCAATGCAAAAGCTTAATGTTTTTTTGGGTTATAGCTTGGTCTTCATCAACTTTAATACTTACCCAATACCCATAACTTTAATATGTTTTCATACAGTTCTCATATTCCCTTAAATCTGTTGCATCTGCTGCCCTGAATCTGCTGTCCACATAACTATTGAGCTTGTTTCTGTCATCTACATATACATTCATATCCGATGGAAATCCAGTGTAGACATCTTAGAATCATAGCATTAGAGGACTTTCAGAGTTATTTTTTTCATTTAACTACCAAAGGTCAGTGTGGCACAGCAGAGTGAAGTCATGAGTGGGGTAACAACCCGACCTCTTAACCCTGCTCAGGAACCCTTGAGTTAAAACCTTTGTCAGCTCCAAAATCTACAGATTCACTGCTCAAGCAAAAAGAATAGTGCCTGACATTGTCAAATGTATGATAATGGTACTCACATGCAGAGTTTTAGATAATCTAAGCTAAATATCAAGTTTAAATTGCGCTTGTGGAGACATTTTGTCTTCAGCACTGGGTCACAGTAGATTGTAGCAAAAGAATGAATGCACTGACGATAATAATATAGTCATAATAATGTAATTACACCCAGCAAACATAATGAAAATGTGTCTGTGTTTGAGGTTATAATTAAGTTTTGACTGTCGGCACGTGTGGTTACATCAGTACATGCACAACATTTAAAGGGAAAGTTCAACCCTAAATAAAAAGTGCATGTTTTCCTCTTGCCTGCAGTGCTTTTGGACCATTTAGATTGTTTTGGTGTGAGTGGCCACATTTTGGAGATGTCGAAGAGAAAGCTGCCTTCTGTCATATCTAATGGAATGAGATGGCACTTGGTGCATTTGAAATACACTTGAAAAACTCAACAGAAATGTCTCTGTCCAGAAATCATGACCTGGTTACTAGCTACCTAACTAGCTAACTAGCTAAGATAGCTAACACTACAGCCCAAATAAGGAGGACTTCATGTCTCTTAACCACTATGATTCAGAAGTCCTCTCTGAACTATAGACACAAAGACACAAAAACTACTGTCATTGTTGTAGTTTTATAAACTATGTTGTATTGGTTATAACAAATGTTGTGTGATGACTATAGGGGCTCATCCAAGTAGTTGGTCTTTTCAGTTGTGAATTTACTTTGAAGTATGCGTGTTAAAGCATTTGGTAACAGAGAATGTTTTATCAAAGTGAAACCCAGCTTTTACTGAGAAGTAACAGCTGTCTGTAAAAAATGGGTTTCTAATGTGATAATATAACCGTCTTATGACTTAAATCCAGAATCATTACCTGCCATGCCTTGTGAGTCATTTTTCATTTTCTGATTTGTGTCATATTTTACCTTTGTGCATATGTATGTTCATCGCAAACACTGACTTACTCTTTTAATGATAATTTTTTGTTTGTTTCTGCCCTTCTTTATTACAGCGAACATGGAGTATGAGTCAGAATGTAACGCCACTCATAACGCTGTGTGCAGATGTAAAGACGGCTACCAGTGCAGGGAACAACCCTGTAAAGAGTGTGAGCCGATACCAACCACCACCACACCCATAACCTCCACTACAGGTAGGATGTATTCATTTATATTGTTTATACAGTTTGAGTTTTTTGTTAGGGGCGGTAGCTTAGCGGTAGCTTAGCAGGCGGCTAATAATCGAAAGGTTGCTGGTTCAAATCCCAGCTCCCCCGGGCTGAGCTGAGCTGCATGTGTCCTTGAGCAAGATACTGAACCCCGACTTGCTCCTGATGTGCAGTTGTCACCTTGCATGGCAGTCTCTGCTATCACTGAAGGGCCCTGCGATGAACTTGTCCAGGGTGTACCCTGCCATCGGAGACAGCTGGGATTGGCTCCAGCAAAAACCCATAAAAGGACAGGCAGTTTGGAGTTTTTTTGTTTTTGATTTGGGTTGATGTGGATGTCGGAGACCTGAGAGTCAGCATACAGTATAACACAAGGATGCCAGGTGACTATAGAGGTGATCATAAAGGTAGCCACTGACATCAATGTTGGGTTTGGTTAGAGATGCAAAATAAATTCACACATATGCAGTTTATAAAATATAAACTAATCAATAGGAATCTCTCTCACATGAGGTAACGTTGCTGGTGTGTTTTTTGTTTTTTTGTAAAGCCTCTTTTGGGCTGGTTTCTTAAGACTTGGTTGCTTGTTTCTTGCGTTAGATCTGGCAACACTGATAATAATGCAGCACTGCCAGCTGGTGAACACAGTAGAGCATTAAGCAGCTAAAGAGCTAGATATTTCCCTCAGGGGCTGATGGAAGAACGTGAGAAACATGAAAAATGACGCAAAATGAATGTCATGTTGCTGTATGTCTGCTGGATATGTAAAAAGACAATTGTTCTGAGGTGATAATATGTCAGTGTTGTGATGTTTTGCTGCCTGAAAGCAGCCAAAAAGGGCTTTAAAGGGCACTGAGCAGATTCAGACTCAGAAGTTTATGTCTTCCCTGATCATTTTTGGATGACATTGGGCACTCTAGCAGCTCCATAAAAATTGTACTTCCTGAGGAAAAAGTTCACTTGAACCGCAACCATGACAACATGTTGGGCTGCAGAGGGTACTGTACCCATGGCAACATCCTGCTACAGCATTCCTGAAAGGCTGCCAAGTTCAACAGAAACAAATCGGTGCTGATGTAATCATTAAACATAATACAAACAAATGTTCACAGTGAGCGAATGTTTGCACCCCCTCCGGTATCCACTGAGTGGAGTCCTTCACACAAGGTGACACGAGTTCATAATAAATACTGTTTTGCGATTATATATGACTTCCTGACCACAGAGCCAAAAATAAGAGATAATGAGCTCAATGACTAATCTGAACCATGAACGGTTTCCTATTTCCACTGAGTTTTTAAACGTGTCGAAGTCTAAATGTGAGCTGATAAAAATGTTTAATCTCTTCCCTCCAGCCCTGAAGCCTCCAACCACCCCTGTCACACCCTCGACACCCATTAAACCATTCGGAGGTAAAGTACAGGTTCCGCCTGTGCCAGTAAACAACAAGGAAATACTTGATCTTGATCTTCGTCTAAAATATTCAAAAAATGTCTGTCTTCCTTGTTGCTTACAGACAATGTGTGGTTCCTGGTGATTACTGCCCTCCTGTCTGCAATAATCGCACTTGTTGTTGTTACAAATAGCAAGCCCTTTCTGCGCTGGATCAGATCTAAGCCTGGTTAGTAGACTATTATCAAGATACAAATAACCCTGCACCAGAGTTCACATACAGCAGGTGCAATGAGCATTGTACTTTATCATTTTATAACATCTTAAGTGATTATTATGTCATAATGAATTCCCACTTCCCCCAGTCTTTTGTTGCTCAGGCTACCCTTTGCGTAAACCACGTCCACCAGCGCCACCGTCCCCGGAAGGAGACGTATCCAAGCCTGTGCAGGAAGCGGGAAATATGACCATCGTGAAGATGGAAGATGGATTATCACTGATTTCACGGACGGACATTCAGTGACAGATCTCTTGTGGTTTTGGACATTTTTATGATAAGTGGAGGCAAACGTCACTTGGGTCATGTTGATGAATGGAACCACACAACATTTGTTTGAACACTGATGCTGTGTCCTGAGATGAAACATGACTGTTTGACACCTGTGATCTTAAAATAAGTGTATAAAAGTACAGAAAAGCACCTGAAAGACACTGAGATTACAGAGTGCGACACTGTGAAGGTTACGCAGTATATTGCAAAAACAGTGGTATGTACTATGGTACACAAAAGTTAAAGATATTTCACATCTTATGTACACATTTATAGGTATATATAAATAGACTTTTTGCTGCATATTCACAGTCCGATTATACATATATGTGAATGCTTATAACTTACACATATTTCTACATAGTTTTTGAATTCACAATAAAATGTAACTGCCAACCAAATGCCTGTTATTTATGCAAAACTTTAAACATGCAGGTACTTCAGAGATAGCTGCCAGAGCTTATTAACGAGTATTTACATTGTAAATGATAACTTACAAAGGAGATTCCAGCTGTTCTTCCCAGAGTTAAAGTTTCTGATGTGCACTGAACACATGTTTTCCCAGAGCCTGCAGATGAAAACATCTGTAGAACGCTGTGATTCACAGTTTGCCAGAGAAAGATGACTGTGCTCCTCACTCATCTGTGGTTGCACAATTTCACCGGTCCGTCCTTTTCAGAGAATGTTTTTGGAATCAGTCTGGACTGCAGCGGTCACAACCACCGCTACAAATCTTCTGAGGTTTTTGCGGTGCATCATAGCACCTCCTCTTTGGACACGTGGTAATCCTTCCCCTGCTCCTGGGAGGGAAAGAAAATGCTGTCGTCCTCTCCACTCCTCTCCTCCTCAGAGAGATGAATGCTGGGAGAGGATGTGGGATGAAACACAGGACAGCCCCTTTCTTCTTCTTCTTCTTCTTCTTCGCCGCGTGTCCTCTCGGCTGCCTTCCCCGCTTCAATTGTCGGACCAACTTGGCCTGTGAACTGACTGAGCAAGCTAAAGATGACCGTCCCCGGATTGTGGACATGGACTGGACCTACAGAGACAAAAAATAAGCGAATAGTTCACTTAAACGATGGATTTAATTGACCCATATAAGTGGATTAACACAGTGAAACAACTAGTCACAACTCAGACTCATCACAGTAACACAGCTGCATCTTTTACACGTTTTGTTTTCAAAATGACCCCACAGAGTGTGTCAAGTACGGCAAATGAAAGTCTTCATTTCACTCATCAGTACCCAGATTGGCTGCTGAAAGGGGCGGTGGCTGCTTTGCACTGAATGAGTCTCTGGGGAACTGATGCGTTGACTCCTTTGACTTGTGAGAAGCATCTCGACCTCTCTAAAGAACAGAACAGGTCCATCAGTGTCCATCAAAAGAGAAATGGTGCCATATATGGAGGTACATGATCGGATGAAGGTTTGAAATGAGCCACTTACCTCATTGCATATCAGCAATGCAATAGCTGGGAAAAAAAAGTAGATGAATAAATTAAAAGGAAGTCGTTCAGGATTTACCCACCAATGATGACTCAACATGTAAATGTTTTACCATCTAAAACATATCTGCAACGCCAATGAAACATTTTCTTAATGACCATTAAGTCAGAGGGTTCGACT
Source organism: Diplodus sargus (assembly GCA_903131615.1). Taxonomy (NCBI): domain Eukaryota; kingdom Metazoa; phylum Chordata; class Actinopteri; order Spariformes; family Sparidae; genus Diplodus; species Diplodus sargus. The sequence continues at coordinate 5,192,409 of CAEMYA010000130.1, forward strand.
GGTTAAAAGTGAGATTCAAGTTACTGAACCTTTTCCTGGACGTGAACAAAATCTCACCTTGCTTGAAACATGATTCATCTCCAGGCCGACGAACGAAGAACAGGATCATGAGGGCCGCGAATCCTATGACAACCACTGGACACAAGATGGCTGCCAGCTGAGCGCTCATCTTGTCTGGAAAAAAAAAGGGAAAAGATTATGAGTCCACAGCCATTCTAGTGGCTCCATGAGGGTGTACTTAGGCTAAGCAGTGCCTTCAGCTAAATGCTAACATGCTCACAATGATAATGCTAAGCGGCTGATGTAAGCAGGTCGTATTAACCAGGCACCAAATGTTATTTAGCCTACAGTGACAGCACAAGTTAATGGTGAACTCAATAATGACTAAGTTACATCTAAAGATAACAAAGCAAATGTCTCTTGCGCTAATTAATTAATTTATATTGTTATGTAGAGAAAACAAAAGGCTGAGTTTTCAAGATCAAGGCGGGGGGGACCAGGGGCAGTTAACCATATTCACACGGCGGCCATCTTCCTCTGACGTCGAGCTCAGGGTGGGAAGCTTGAATGCTGGGATAATGCTATGCTGTTGTGTTGCAGGTCATATAAACGCAGGGATTCTGAGAAATAACAATCATTCCATCACTTTAAATCACTTGAAAAGTTATTGGACAATGAAGATCCAGAGGGAAACGGGGCCATTTTTGTAGGTCCAGTCACATATTTGATAAACCATCGGATTACATTAGCATTCAACTACTTCCTAGCTAACAGTACTGTTTGATTTCATCCGGTGCGTTTCACTTTCACGCTTAAAGAAATGTGTCAAAAACATGGGCTGAAGTAATTGACGCCTACCCTATCAGGAAACGCCATCAAACAGTAATGCTAGCTAGGAAGTGGTTGGATGCTAACGTTAGCTGTTGTCCAACAGAAGATAATGGTTCATCAAATATGTTGTTTTAGCTTGAAAAATGGCCCAATTACCCCCCGAATAGTCACTATCCATTGTCTTTCCAGCTGCCAATCAGTGTGGAAGCAGTGAAATAACAACAATATGTCAGATTCCCTGTGTCTGTGTGGCTTGCAATCTGGAACCCAGCAGTACCACAATTAAGATTCCCACACTGAGCGTGAAAAATGGCCGCTTTTAGTTAGTTTTTTTGTTTTGTTTTGAAGTCATTATTCAAAAACCTCTAAACTGTTTCAAAGCAATTTTAAAGTAGGTAACTTCTATATGTGTTCTACATGTTCACAGTCATCAAATGTTTTTACAAGCAATGTAAGAGTAGAGAGATGTAGAGATGAACAAAAAAAAACAAAACTAAACAAAACATTTGAAGTACAGTGTAAGACATTAGTTTAGCATTAGGCAGGAAGAGACGTGTCATCATAGAACACGTGTATCATAATTTTCATGGTTCTGTCTCATTTCTGCATTATTTTATAATGTTACAGTTGCCCCCAGTCTCCCGTAATTTATCACAAGAAAATAATTTGTTTTTTTATCACACCTTAATTTATTCTTCAAGATCTGTGATGTCTGTTAGGGAGAATTCTTGATAGTTATATACTGTTGTAGTACTGAAGAGCACTCGTCTGTCAAGTTGCAGCCAGGCTGCTAAATGTAACTCTGACAATGTTTGTTCAAGCTTTTGTTCCAGTTAGTCCAGTAAATGTTGAGACATGTCACAGCCTGTAAAAACTTTGAACTGCTGATGGCATTACAGCAAAAAATGGGGAGTCACCAAAGTCAGTATTATATGACTTATATGATTATATTATATATAGTATTTATCCTCTCGAAACAAGGAACAACTGTACTTCATTCCAAGGCATTCCAATAGATATCTAGATATTCCAGTAAAGGCCAAAAATGTCTTCCAGCCATTGCTGCTAGAGAAAAGCTCAGAGGATCAGCTAAGTCCTGTATGTTTTTAGCCTCTATGCGTTTATGTTTTAGTCCCTCATGTTTTTTAGCCTGTATGCTTTTTTGCTTTATTTTACTGTTTTAGTCCGTCAGTTTTTAATCTCCAGTGTTTCCTCATGGGGGTCTGCCAGACTGGGAGCTGTCTCTGGTCTGGCAGCTGGGGTGCTGTCTCATGGACGGTTTTGGCCCGGGTGGCTAGAGGGCTCTGCACCCTGGTGCAGGGCCTCCTGTCTGCCTGGGTTGGGGTGGTCTCTGGAGCGCCGCCCCAGAGACCACCTCAACCCAGTGTGGTTGGCCCCCCCAAAGGTAGCTTCCTCTGTGCCTCAGGTCTCGCTGCCCAGCCATGTCTCTTTAGTGACAGCTAGTGTATGTGTGGGTGTGAGTGTGTGTGTCTGTGTGTCTGCGTGCGTATGTGTGAGTGTGTGTATGAGTGTGTATGTATTTGAGTATGTCACTGTGCATGTCTGTGGGGGTGGGAGGGTTGGGTTCTTTTAATTTTCTTCTTGATTTTATTTGCTGTTTTTCTTTTTCTGTTGTTGTTTTTAATCTCCGTAAGGCACTTTGAGCTACTTTTCTGTATGAAAAGTGCCATACAAATAAAGATTGATTTGATTTGAGTTAAGTCAACAGGATTCATCCTCTGGGAATCAAGAACGTCTGTACAAAAGCAATCATGCATTTGGAGAAAAATACAGGGGTGGGGGGGCAAGGTAACTCAGACCCCCCTTTCCTGGAAAAACAGATCACTGAGCCTCAAAACAATAAAAAATGAATTGTATTCCACACTTCCTGATCTCACGCTCTCTTTTTTTCATCAACACTGACCTGTTTTGAGATTTTTGCCATTTTCTGCTGCTGGGACTGTCTTAGAGCCACATCTGTGTGAGATAAGAGGGAAGGGTTAAGTATCTCAAATATGTGACCCCATGGACATATATTTCTTAATAATATCTGTAAAGAATCTGTCATGAGAATCTGGAGTTTCAACAGTCTGCTCTGTGAGGTGTTTTATTATGTGCTGTATCGACGGAAATCCGTGACTCACTTGGGAAATCGGCAGGGCTCGGTAGAAGTGCTGCTATGTCCTGAGGAAGCTGAGGAAGGCGTGTGTTTATCTTGGTCTGAGATAGTGGTTCCTGCTTCTGGAGAACACAAATCAGCAAAACAATAAATAAATAAATGAATAAAAACATTACAGGTTTGGTTTCAGATTCACAAAGAGCAAACGAAACAAAACCTCACTGACAACTTGTGGCAATGACAGCAGCCCAAGTGTAAGAAATGGTACAGATATACATAGATGTACATAAACTTGTGAGGCGGGATAGAAATGCCAATATAAGCCAAACAAAATCCAAACAATAACTCCAAGCAAGTGAAAGTAGGATGTACGGCATGAGGCAGAGGAAATCTGTGAGGTTTAATGCTTTTTGTCTCAAAACAACACCCGTATTCGGAACATAATTCCTTATCGTCATCATCTCTTTGGAGGTTAACTGCGTTAGCTGAATAATCTCACCTGTGTGACACCTGCCATTGTTACTTCTGTACATCTACCAAATATCAAATATGTACCGTTGTCAAGTTAAAGTCCTCTCTTAAACCGCAGCTCGTAACGTTTTCACCTTGTGAGTCTGTGTGTTTGTGTGTGTCATCACGGCAGAATGTGGTCCCGTTGACCCCTTTTGTGGCAGGAAGCTACTACAGAAGCACTTCTGAGTACTTGAACAGGTGTTTATTTTTCTGTCTGCGGACAGATTCTGTCAGCACGATAGCATCACAGCCATGAAACGTGCAGGCATAAAATTTAATTTGAGGTCAAAATGAAGGATTTAAAGATGGGATGGTCCAAGCCACGGGTCAGAAGTAGGGACATGGCCCGCCCCACTTTGCACCCCTGGCTCACAATTGTGTTCTTAGAGACACCTGATGTACTGTGAACTGCCACAGAAGTAGTTTGGGGTGTTTAGCCAGGTGTTTGTCTCTGTTTGTGGACAGATTTAGTCAGTCAACATCTGTGTAGCTGAGATAAAAATAAGGGCCGAGCTCAGAGATGGCTGTCGTGTAGTAATGTATTAATGACCAGTGAGTAGTCATGCATCCAAACGTGAACATGACAGCTACCATCCAGTGATCTCTAGTAATCATCTTTACTCATTCATTTTGCTCTTTCTCATCTTTAGCTTCTTTTGAGCAGAGCAACATTATATTGAAATTGGCATTTTGTTTGATTCTGCTCCCCCACAATGTAACACCACTGTTTTTGAATACAAATCCCAGGTGTGTAAGATCAGTGTGGCTGAGACAGAGACAATTTTTACCGTATCACAAGACACTGACAGAAGATACTGACAGAGTGATAAAGAGCCTGACGGACGGGGATGCACTTTTGATTGACCGACTTGTCTCGACCTGCATGTAACCTTACAACTAATCTGAAAGCATAGCATTCATTTCATTTGTTTCACATTTCCTCATCATCACTGCTGAAGTTGTACGTAAGACCTTTAATGAAAACTCATACACTACTTTTTTTTTTTTTTTTTTTTTTTTTTTTTTT
>CAEMYA010000130.1:5197138-5276827 GCA_903131615.1 Diplodus sargus
TTTATCTTCACATTCTTGGTAAAAGGATATGAATATTTGTGACAGTGTCCGACTCACTGAGAGGGGGAGTCCCCGGGGCTCAAACTTATAACTCACAACTTCTTTACACGGTCACATGTGTAAATGACTAATGTACAGTCTTGGGGATTACTATTGGTCATTCGCTTACAGTCAGCGAAAACTCCTGAAGTGTATTTTCTTTGTCACGAGGCCCCCTGCTGGCTGAGGCTGTTCATATCTGACAGAATTGAGAGTCTGTTTCGTATTTACCAGTTGTTGTCCGGATCTCCCTGCAGAATTTGCAGTACGTTGAGAGAGTAACCCACTCAGAGCATTCAAAGCCATCCTTACAGCTACACTTCACGTCGGACGTGCTGGTGCAATTCTGAACCACCTTCAGATTATAAACTGAGACATAAAAGGGGAAAATAGATTTTAGGTATTTTTAATCACAGGAAAACGTCATTTCCAGAAATACAAAAAGGCTGAGAGTAATAGATTTTCATTTTAATATAGAAACCTAAAGATCACTGGTATCATCACAGCACTGACTGGGCTGGATGAAACTGTTAAGCTGGGCAGAAATGACTAAGAGTTTCTGTACCTGGTCTGCAGTCTAGGTAGCAGATATGGCAGCTGTGTTCTTCGTTCCAGTCAGTCGTGTAGCTTCCAGGGGAACAGGGCACACACTCTGTACAAGACTTCTGATACGTACCTGACAGAACAGAAAGACACAAATGAGCCAACAACCGGATGACAAGGAGAGCACAAGACAGAGACTGCTCAGCGAGTGCATATTAATGAAGGATGTGGTCAAACAGCATGAGCCCGGTGACAAACAGAGAGAGGTGAGAAGAAAAAAAAAAGAAAGAAAAAAAAACAGAGAGAAAGAGGGAGATACTGTATGCGCCAGTGATTTGTAATTGATTCCAAATATGCAGCTCTGCTGATTCAACCATTCAAACCAAGTGAGTCAAAGCTAAATGAGGGGCAACAGATCCAAAGACAGAAGAAACTCAAGACACTATTGTGTTTTTCTCACCTGCAGGGCACATGTTTTCACACTTTGTGCCTTTCATAGTGGCCTGTTAACACATCAGAACAATTATACAACAGCCAACAGACACAGACAACTATACAACAGCAACAGTCCTGATTAATTTGTTCACACATGAACCGACATAGTTTACACATTTGCTCTGTCTTATTCTTGAAAAGCAAACAACATAACATGTCTCTGTGAGATTACAGATAAGATGAAGTGGAAGGGCTTTGTTACCGACGGGAAGGTGAACACCGACTGTGCAGATATCATCAAGACTATCACAAAACATTGCACGAGTCCCATCCTATGGAGAAACAGTAACAACAGGGGGAAATTAAAGGCAAGATATCAAGTGGTCAAGTAGAAACACCACATTGAAAAGGCAGGACACATTCTGTAAAGTCTGCCAAATGATAAACAAGGCCTGACATTAACATTCAATGTTAATTTAACAGGAAAACATCACTTTTACCTTCAGTATGATGCGTCTTTTGTTCTCCTTCTATTGTTTGGTTAACTTCCTCAAGGTGTGACTCTCCCTCTTTCTTTCTCTCTGTCCTCACACTCACTCTACCCAGCCTCTGTGTCACTATTTCCTTACCTGGTGACATCTTCCTGTCTCCCCCGCCCACTGATCTTTACCAGTCTTCTTCTGCTGCTGCTGCTGCTGCTGCTGCTGCTGCTGCCGCTGCGGTCCTGTTTACCCGTTCAGCTCTCAGACGCAGACCAGTAACGCATCAAAGCCTCATCACTTTCCATACAGATCTGACGAAGTCAAAGAACTGCTCTGTGTGCAGTGTGTCAACAGCACGATGGAAGAACAGATCTTTTAGATAGTGACGGTTACAATTCTGAATAACTCATGTTTGGGTTGGGTTTTTTTTTAGTTTTTTTTTTACTATATTTGTCTACATTTCGTCCGATTTCCTTGAGTAAATGGAATCTGGAGGTCAATTAAAGGGTTAGTTCACCAAAATTCACAAAAAAACAACAACTTATTCTTAGTGATGCCATATAGATAGTTGATTGTGTCAGCTATATAGACTTCAAGACTCTAAACATTTCTCTCATTTTATGTGTAACTTACACAATAACTTGACCTCTGAGAAATTTAGTGAGGAAATATCTCTTCGATGGAATGGATTTTTAGCTCATAGACTAATAAAACTTGGCAAAGTGGTACCCATCAGGGTATATGCAGAATGTGTCAGTTGTTTGTAGAATATACATTAGAATATATATTAAATAATATAATCATAATCGGTGCACGGCCGGCAGACAAACTGAGCAGCAAGTCAGACAATTTAGGTATCTTGGGATCCTACTAAGGAAGCCATGAAGCCAAAAAAGTGAGGAACACTGAAATATTATCTGTTTTCCACTTGTTCTTACATCATAAACACAGGAGAAAAACTGGTATAGATCAGACTTTTCTCACATGTCTTTCTGGACTTCCATTTATTACCATCTCACATCTTCAGAATACAACAATATGCTTGCTTTTTGGCCCCTAATCCACCAGTGAGCTGAGGAAAAAGCCCCAATTAAACAATAATTCTCTCTTATGAACTTATCATTTAGGAAAATCTTATTCTAAAAAAGTAAGTCTAGTGTTCAAATACATGTAGTGGAGTGACAGGTACAATATTCTCAATTCCTCAAATTGCACTTAAGGATGTGTCTTTCCACCTCTGCAGTTTTAGTTTCATTCACAAGATTTTTGAGATTTTTATCACAAACCCGCCACGACGGAGAGCTGCACGTGTAATGTTCACTTTTACTCATTTTCCAAGAAAAGGTTGAATGGAAATACACAGAAATAACAAATCATGACACATTCATCTTGTTGCTCAGTTGCATCTTTTATTCTATCAGTCTCTCTTGACACATTACATACTGTAGCTCTGCAGTGAAGCTTGTGTAGCCTAGATTACTGTCTTGATATTTAAAGCTGCATAGTCACACATCTGGAGTATTCAGTCAACATCATAATGAGACAAATCCAAACAGAGTATTTTTGAAAAAGGCTTCTCCTCTGAAGCGACAGGTTGTTGTTTTTTTTCATTAACTGCCTTTGTTTAACATTAAATAGCTAAATAGAGCAATCAGGTAATTTCCTCTTAATTGAAAACTTAAAGCAGTTTTCTTTTCAGGTGTGTGACTGTGGGCAATCTTCTTCTGCAGTCTTTGAACACAAGTATATATCCAAAGCTATATTTCCTTTACACATATATTATCATAGCCATCAGTACAGTCATTTTGCTAAAGCATTTGCATTTCAGTAGGTTTTTTTTTTTTACTTGAGTTATTTTTAAATCGACTTTATTTGGCAACCCCATACACTCATAAAGAAAGAGTACCCATGGAAAAGATAACTCCATTGTCATTTGATTTGAATATTTACAATTTTGTCAAAAGACACTTTAGCCTCAAATTTCTCTTGTTAAGTCAATTGGACTTGTTACGTTTCCTTCCTCTTCTTCATGTTGTACATTTGCCCCGGTAAAAGTCTTTTTTTTAAAAACACTCACTTTACATACATAACACCCAGAAACACACACACTGGCACATGCATACATAGAGACTCACTCAGTGTGTGAAGGTAAACCTGTACAAAGGGAAATGGTGTGTTTTTATGTCTCACACAGTTCATCTCTGACATCCTCCTTCTGTTCAGTGAAACATTGCGATTAGCGTTCAGCTGATTTCCAACAGCCACACATGCAGGAGTTTATATAAGCTTCAGTTAAACAATCACTCCTAGTGAAATAAAGTCTTGAAGTTGCAGTAGAAGCAGAAGAAAAAAACATTTCGACTGGTTCAACCACACAGAGGAAACTACAGCCAGGACTACATTTAGTCAACAGTGTCTGATAATACAGCAGTGGTAGCAGGGGGCCGTTCCCCTGACAGTTACTGTAGCACAGTGTCGGAGATAACGTCGGTTAAATGTGCACAGAAAAACATAAATAAAGTCAAAATGAGGTGTTCATGTTAATTTGTTATTCTAGTACCCCACCAGCAACAATGAGGAAAATGTGAGGAAATATGGATTGAAGAAATATAATTTTCTATTTGTACATTTGTCATCACACGTTCTACAAGTAATAGTGCTGATTGTTTCATTTACATTTTTGCTTTGCTCTTCCTTTCTATGTGCAAACGTCTACAGGCTCAAAAATAGGTTTAGTTATATACATCAAGCACCTTGGTGAAATAGCTTTGGCAGCTATGTTTAGTCATCCCTTTTTTTTTTCCCCAGCGATTTCCTGTTGGTTCCTCAATCTGACCATTTTATTTTGGCACTCAGCAGCTAACTTCTTTTACTATCCTCGCACAGGATTCAGCTCAACCATGCAGCCCCTCTCGAATAACACCTGATCCGTTTCTAATGGAAGCATTCTGTAGCGTTCACACAGGAGGACTTTTCTTGTCTGAGTGTCAGTGACACAGAGAGCACAAGGAACTGACTCAAGATCAGCTTTGAGAGGGTGCTGACCGAGTTTTAACAGCACAGGACGAAGACTGTGGCTACATTTAGAACTGAAAACAACACCTTTATGTTTCGTATGAAGCACCAGGAAGAGAAATTACACACCTCACAATACGGATGAACAATATAGCGTCTTTTAGTAGCCAGTAATTACCTGCTTCTCACTGGCGATAACATAAACACCAGTTTTATATTTTTGGGTTTTAAAAAATAGTTCCTAATCTGTCCACAGCTCTAATAATGTATGTTAAAACACATAGTCTTTTTTTCCTCCTCTCTAAACCTCTTGTGGAACATTTATTGCAAATTGCAATCATGCTGTCTTCCTCTGAAACCGTAAAAAACGTGCATGCCGGCGTTGACATGACGACTGGTGCTGCAGTTTGATGTCACGAGTCCGACAACAACATGCTGCACTTGTTGTTGTTCTTCTTCTTCTGTGTTTATTGGTGGATGACAAACCAACCTTAAAGGTTCATATTAACACCTGCTGTATCAGAGTGTGTACATGCTGCGCTTAAGTGAGTGAAAGCAACTTGGCTTCATATTAACGGCTCTATTTATCAGTTATAGTTTGATTTTCAGCAGATAATTGATCAGTCCAGCATATACTGTGCGCCTCAAACTGTTCACCTGTGATGTTTGACGCACTTCAGATGTGTTTTTTTGTTATATGATATAAATGTTGTTGGGGTTTTAACTTTCCTTATAAAAGCTTCGGCTTCTACTTGAAGTCGGTGCCTCCGTCTGGTTTCCACTTCCTAAGCCTGACACCAAAATGATGGTCATTTTTAAAGCCAATAATATTATTACTGTTAAAATGTTGTTTTTTTCAACTTCAGTGATTAAATTGTGATATTTATTAAATCATAGGTTTAATGCAACCTTTACTGAGCTAGGAGCTCCAAAGTACCTCAGTGATGGATAAGATGGTTAAACTTTTGAAATGGTGGGTTTCTCCCATAAACTCTAGTTTTTAGAGAAATCCATAATAATCTTAATAAAGGTAGCGGCGCGTTTTATTTGGTTGCCTGTTGCTATAACTACCAGGGAAACACCAGAGGATATGGCGGGAGGTGAGGAAGGAAGTCGGCAAGGGTGACTTCACCTAACATGAGTAAAACTTGCCCTCATCCTTGAACTTTTCTGCCTCAGTTGCATCATTTTCAACAAGCAGTGGTGGTTATTAATAAAGACAATGACGCCCACGATCCCACACTGCTTCACAACGTCATGAAACTTTTGGTCTTTTGGTTTCAATGCAGCTGAAGTTGCATACTGCGCGTTTAAGGTTTGCCAGTGACTTAGTCTGTTAGTGTACATACACAAGCTCAGAAGCTGCAGCTGTAAGGCAGTTAAATGCTGAATCATGACATCTTGTTATTGACATTGAAGACTCACACTCATCATTATTGATGCCAAACTCGCTGGTCATACTCAGAAATACACTCATTACCTCCTGGACAAACTTTGTTGCACAACTCAGACCATCCTGCTCTTTTTTCTATGTGTTAACCGGTAGAGGGTAAATAATCAGCCTGTAAATTGGTGTGAAATGGACACGAAGTCCCTCGCTCGATTAGCTGAGAGTTATCCATTACTCTTTTCATTATGTTTTCCTGTATCCTACAGAACAGTCTCACTACACAACAAGACAAGAATGGCAATGACAAATTCAGGATCTGCAACATTCTGAATCTTCACAGGACTGTCATTTATAAGATTCAACTCTCTTACACACAAGATTACACGGTCCAGCTATGAGAAGAGCTCGCCCCTCTGCAGGGCAGTGACATCTGCACAAAGGAGTCAGGACCAAAAAAAAATCAGCTCTGCTGCTCAATCGCAGTTCAAATGCTCAAAGTCTCCTCCAAAGACCAAAGCTGACCGCAGGAAGAATAAACAACATGACTCAGTAAATCAAAAGGTCTGTATGTAAACACGGTGTTGCCATAGTTACAGGTGTGTATTGCGATGGTGCGGTACTCTAGCTGGACGCAGCAGAGGTCACGTCCCCTTTGCTGCCGGAGGGAGGAAGTGTCAAGACCTCGGCGCGCTCGAGGAAGATGGTGGGGATGCTGAAGAGCGGTCGCTCTCTCTCTGGTCGCTGTCGTCCGTGGACGCAGGTGCTGCAGGGTTACTGTGATGAAGACATACATTGTTATGTGGTACCGGAAAAAGAAAAGTGACACTTCCTTTCATTTCCAATTATCTTCTAGAAGGGAAGTGATACATCTTGTAGATTCATAGAATTAGGAAGGTTCCTCAAAAAATGTTACAGCCTATCATGCAAAAATGTCAAATTAGTTCACAAGCAAGCGAACAATTTCACACACAGGAAGAATAAAATTTCATATGTATAAATAAATCAGTCCCTTAAAGGAAAAAATGACCTGAAAGCTGAAACTCAAGCACTGCTAACAAGATAACTAACGGACTGAAATAAGAATTCTATGTTAAACATAATTCATACCGAATCACATTGTTTATGTAATTAAGCCTTTGGCAGCATCATATAAACATTTAAAACATGTTTTATAACATGCCGCAATGTAGTTGAATGTAGATGTACGTGTTTACTCAAGTTTTTGTCTTTTCAGAGACTTTGCAGGCCCAATTCCTTAAAATTCATGGACCCAACACAATGAAATTTGAGACAGGGTTCAAGATAAATTACCTTTGAATTTTTCCCCTAGTTTTGCCACATGCAGACTGGCATTAAAAAATGTAAATTCCAACACTCTCAATAAAATCTCCATCTTTCAAAGATTTCAAGGACCTGCGACAATAACATTATATCATGTTGTAAACCATTTAGTAAATGTTTGAATTCAGCTTAAGCGTACTATAATGGGACTTAAAGTAAAGTGTTACTGTAGGAAACTAAAGGTCCTATAAAATAAAACTTTAGCTAAAGAAACAAAATGGAGGGACAGGGCTGGCAAGACAGATAACACAGTGTGTGAGCATCACCTGTCTCCAGTCTGTGTGATGAGTCTCCTGCAGGTCTCCATCTGAACATCCAGGCCTCTCTTCATGGAGCACATCTCCATGTACTCGTGCAGGTGTCGGTTCATGTCACTCTTTGCCGTGGCCAGTTCCAGCTGGAGTCAGAAAACACGCAGTCAGACATATTCAGAATGTGTGTTTTCCATAATGAGTTTGTTTGATCTGCGCAATAATGAGGTGCTGGCAACATGCAGGACACGATACTGCGGCTAAGCTTCACATGCCTTTTATGTCCGTGGGAAGAACAATTTCTCAAGATGTTAAATTAGTCATGTCGGAAGATTAAAAGAAAATGTGCATTACAATGCAATTTAACAAGAAAAGTAAGGACAGATGTATTATGGGGCTCTTGAGCCTCAATTCAGGAATTTATCAAAGCAACATGATGCACCGTTAAAGATTATCAAATCAAAAACAAAAACAGAAGAATTGTGCCACATTTTATGCTGAGCCATGGCCTAAATGTGCAGGCAACAGAGCACTCAGACAAATCTATAAGCCAGAAAAAAAGTTCTTGAGCTCAACGCACAATGCTAAGGAAACAATAAAAAAAGTGACAGTACAATTGTAGCTATTTGTGATTTAGAAATAAGGAGCAAGTGTCTGACCTCAATCTGGTCAATTGTCTCTTGGTATTCCTTCTCCCGGGACTTGAAAAGACATTCAGTGTCATTAATCACCTGTTCCAGGCAGTCCTCCTGCTGGAGAGAAAGAGACTTTGAGTGTGTGTGTGGAGGTGTGAATCCATGTGAGAAAATGTAGAAACATTCAGCGGCAAACAGAAATGAGTATGTGTGTGCATCATTAGAGCACAGCTGGTTTTGTGCTTCATCAGCTCGGATTTCACTGACTTATGCAGCTGCACCCTGCAGACTGTTCGGATACCATGCAGCCAGTGAATGAAAACAAACACCTACATGCATTTCTTGGAAACAAACACACTGTACACCAATACAAGCCAGACAATGCATCTGTCTCAGTGTGTGTGTATGTGTGTGTGTGTGTGTGTGTGTGTGTGTGTGTGTGTGTGTGTGTGTGTGTGTGTGTGTGTGTGTGTGTGTGTGTGTGTGTGTGTGTGTGAGTGTGTGTGTGTGTGGTATTCTGTCCTCAAATGGCCCAGCCACAGTGGAGCTGTGAAGGTCAGTGGATTCTAATGGACATCAACTGTCATGACGTCAGAACTTTAAAAGCTTCACTGAAATCTGAACCAACAATTTCAACACGCATGCAGCCGCCTGTCGGATGACGAATGAAAAAGTGCACAGGCTGATTCTGCTCTCTCAGCGTCGTCCTCCCTGAGAATTACACACATTGACTGAGTCAGACATCCACTGCGTCTGTAAGCCGGACGGTGGGGATGGGAGAAAAAACTATTCCTATATTCTGGCTTAAAAGATCAAAATTTTAAATCTAAAACCCAATCCTCAACATTATGATCACTGATAACAGACCAGCTGTAAGACTCTTATGGCTGAATCAAGTGGATGATGAAACATAACAACCATAAATATGTGAAAGATTTTAAACTAATGGCACATCACACTGCAGATGAGGTTATCATACCAGAGGGAGCAATGCACCTCCACATGTGATCTCATGGAGATAAGCTCCATAAAGTTCAGATATGTTGCAGCTATTGTATTGGATTGCATGAGGTGTTGCTTTTGGTTTATAGTAGAAAGCTGTGTCACATTTCCACATTAAAATGTATAAAACTAACACATTTTTTGTTTGTTTTTGTTTTCATCAAATTATCCCACGTGTTTCCTACATTGATCAAACCCAGAGAAGTCCAGATTCTTTTATGCAAGGAAATGTCTTGATGCGTAAGAGAGTGAGGAAGGAAGCCACCAAACTTGAACATAAAACTTTAAAACATTACGTTACAATGCAGACAACAACTCCCATTATCTAACACTTTTCAAGACATCATCAAGTCGACATACTGATGCTTTAAAACCAGAGCTCAGAGATCTCATTAGAGTGACACATGTGACTGCAGCCTACCTCTCCTGGTGGGTGTGTGGGGTCAGGAGGTAAAGTGCATCCTGGGAAGTCTTCCCAAAGAAGCAGCGTCTCCTCAGTTTCCTCCCAGGCCAGACTGTCACAATCATCCTCAAACTCACATTCACGCCTTGAAACAAAAACAGACACACGCACATTGAAATGTGATTAGCCAAAGTGCAGGACTGAAGGACAGCGACATTACACTTATCGCATCTCAAAGTCAGACCACTCACAGCTGGTTCAGCATCCTCTGCATCTCCTCGTTGATCTGATTGGCCGATGAACTGCAGTGCTCTTCGTCTTTGACCACGCCCCCGTCGCTCTCAGAGCCGCTGACTGGTTTGTCACAGTCGCTGCCGTTCAAGGACAGGGGCGTTTGTTTCCGGTGGCAGTTCAGGGGAGATTGGTTGTTTGGGACCTGCAGGGGAATATTCAGGATTCAGACAAACGATACCAACATCTACAGCAAAAACCTTCACAGTAAGTGGACATGATACATTAACGTCCTAGTACCTGGTACATCTGGATCACATCCTCGCAGTTCCTCTGCTGAGCTACGTCACAGAGACGAGCAGTGATGTCGATCCTGCGGCAGATGTCCATGTCCACCTTCATGGCTTTCTCCTGGATCTTACTGTCCAACTCTGATAAGTTCTACAGAGAGGATGGAGGGAACCAGATGAGACAGAGAAAAGGGAAAACATTCACAGATATTTAGGTCAACGAAGAGATGAAATGAAGAAAAGAAAAACAACTTTTGGGTTGTAAAAAGTCTCTGGATGATTGATTTCTTCCTCCAACATGACCTCGTACATACTCACATGTTTCTATTCGATAGTAATGTAGGTATAAATGTAGGTGCTTCATGTAAGGTCTGGGTTTTTAATGTATTCTAACAGCCCAGCTAGTCTGCAGGTGTAAATATGAATCAGTTGATAATAGGTGGACTGGCTCTGTAGCCCAACATCACGTGGTAAAAAGGTTTGTCATTGGTCCAGTAGATCGCCTCAGTTTGAAGTTGCAACTTTCATCAAAGTAGCAACTGTTTTTGCCACTGACAGACACCCATTGTTGTGCTGAAGTGTCTGACAATATTATGGAATCCTCAGAGAGATAAACCTTTTTATTTGAGAGTAAAATCCTTTTCATTTAACCAGAAAGAGACGCTACGGACTCCACTTAGAAACATTAATCTTATCATGGTAAGGCAGACTTCATTTAAACTCAGCAGGTTCCACTTCCCACTGTGATGACAACATCCAGTTTGGTCAAATTAAACCCTTAATTCACCACATTAGATGTAAGAAAGTCGAGGAAAGGAGCAGGAGGGAGGGCAGACATCACTGTAACAGTGGGGGGAGAACACAAGTGTGCAGAAACATAATATTTTCCCATCAAACAACCAAACCATCTTTATCTTTATTTTAATGTTAATGATAAAATTACTGTTTCTCTCTATCTTTTCCTCAACATTATCAAACACCAGTAAACACCAGTAAGTAATGTTGCATCCAGTCACAGCTGTCGGCTGAGATCATCTACTGGACCGACTCCAAAACCTTTTGTACCCATTAGTCAGGTGGTCAAACAGTCGGGGTAGGGGTCCTCCTCGTAAAGGTCTAGCTAAAAAAACAAGCCGAAGGAGGATAAACACTTTCCAGGGATCTCTCTCCACTGGCAACAAACCTGGCAACCCAAAGTTAATGGATTATTAATGATGTATAAACCATCAACTGGTTCACTGACACATAAAACATGACTCATTGTGGAGTTTTGTTTCAGATATTACACTCAAGCCATCGGTTTCAACTTATAAAGCTTTGACACAGGTTTTTTTTTTTTTTTAGTAACAAAACATGGTAATCTAATTCAGCTTTAGTGATTTAAAGGAGTTGAATGCTGAGCTCACATTGCTCATGAGCCCTTTGAAGAGAACCAGCTCTGCCTTCAGCTGCTGAACTCTGAGAGCCAGCTCGTCCTGACAGCCTTCACTCTCTTGCAGGTCCTGCACACATAAAGAAAGCCATGAACACCACACATGAACAGTACATGTAAGTGGAAACATGCCAACACACACACACACACACACACACACACACACACACACACACACACACACACACNGCCTGACACATCACTGAATACTAGCCTACATCAGCAAACTGTACAAAACATTGTAAATCTAAAAAGCATAATCTTCTCAGGGGAGCTGCAGATTTGACTGATGGCATC
The DNA here is from genome assembly GCA_903131615.1 of Diplodus sargus. Classification (NCBI taxonomy): domain Eukaryota; kingdom Metazoa; phylum Chordata; class Actinopteri; order Spariformes; family Sparidae; genus Diplodus; species Diplodus sargus. The sequence goes on from CAEMYA010000130.1 coordinate 5,208,925, forward strand.
ATAATTCTCTCTTCTCCGTGATGACTTATTCATACAGTATGTGCTGCAACCCCCGGTCCGGCTTTTTCAAGTTCTCAGCTGGTGGTTTGCTGCTTGTGGTCTCATGTCAGTGTGGCTCTGCAGGCAAAATGGTGTCAGGTGCAGATTCCTGGCAATGAAGTATGCACACACGTGCACACACCTACCAACCCACACAGGAAATCAACAAAGCATTGGTTGGAAAGAAGCACAAATATAACAGCAGGTGTCAGATAAAAAAAAAAACTAAAAAAAACGAAGCTCTATTCTATTCCGAATAGAAGATTACTGCAAATTCTAAATGAGAAGCACGTTCATGAGTTGCAGAAAACCAATTATAAAAGAGTGCAGCCGCTTTGAATGAGTCAGGACTTGAATCAACATAATAATGATAGACGTTGCAGAGAGGAGATGATCAGTGCCTTCAGAGTGAGAGCTTACCGCCTCCCGCAGCTGCACTATGCTCTGTGTTTAAACCAGCTCATCAGTTTAATGAGAACAAAAACATCCAAGATATTTAACCACTGACCGGAAAACTCGCCCGGTAGCTCGCTGTCACCACTTACAGTTCATTTTGGTTGTCTTAATGATTCATGCTGATGTCAAAGCTGTCAAACAAGCATGAAGACGGAAGACGCTTCGATTAAGACACACTGCATTGTTGATCTCTTGCCATGTGTTTCCACACACACACACACACACACACACACACACACACACACACACACACACACACACACACACACACACACACACAAAGATTTGCATAATGTTACCTCCTGTAGGTCGCCAATTTTCTGTTGCAGATCCATCCTCATGGTGTATTCTTCTTCCCATCTAAGAGACACACAGATACAAGAAGAAAACAATCTTTTAGTGTTTATCTTAATGTAAACAAATAGACAGAAAATATACAGGCCACGGGTTACATTCATTACTGTGAGGATATAATTATGTGACTGTGTATTCGGCCCCATGTGCATACGGTCACGAGCAGGTATAAATGACCGATAACCAGATGGACGCTAGCGTTCAAAATTCTCCAGAAAGAAGACAGATTATAGAAATAGATGATTGGCTCAACAGCAGCAGCGTTTGCTGAAGCTGTAACATTTGACAGACTCTGTAACGATGACACTGTTCATCTGCCAAAACAGAAACAATGATAAGCTGCTGTTGGTCCATCGTACAGCATCTTCTTCTCACAAACTAGCATCTGACTGGACCCTTAATGCACTTAAAAGTTCAAGTAGCGCTATGGTGCTGTGTTTCTATGTGTGAGTTGTCATGGTTTCACACTATTCCACTGATCCACACCAAGAGAATGCAGCAATGAACCAGCAAAGACAAGGAAGACGGGCCCGCCAGCAAGTACACATGGAAACAGAACTGTTGAAGCCCGGTTCCAAATTCTCTGATCCATCAGAAACATCTGAGCCTCTGAGATTAATAATTCCTTTTATCGATGCTGGCATGTTTTTCTGACAGTTGTGCATCGCAAAACAATGACATCACACTGATGCGTCGGCCCTGCTGGAAACAACAAGGAGGAGTCGTGCCGGAGTGGAAGAAATCATGGCTTCATTTCACCAAGAAAGATGACAACAGTGTCATTGTTGTAACATCTGTGAAATGGTTATTTCAAGCAAGGGTGTAACACCAGCAGTATATGCTGAAACACTGGTCTACACAGCCTAAATTCCTGGAATGCCTACATGTAGCTTTCATGGCTTTATTTGACAGGACAGGCGAAGAGCAACAGCAAACGAGGAGATAGTGAGAGAAGGCATGCAGCAAAGGACCACAGGCTGGGATCAACTTGAGCTGCTGCACCGAGGACACAGCCTCCGGGGTGCACGCTCAACATGTTGAGCTCCTGGGGCACCACAGCAATGTATCTCTACACTCTACGCATGAGTGGCACTACTTCCCAACTAAGCAGTGTGTCTATTACTGAGGGAAAATGTCCTACGTTATGACATCAGCGCCATGCAGGCAGGCTTCGCAGATTCTTCTTTGACTAGAAAAAAATCGATCATATCTATCATATCCATGTGTGACTTTCTTAATATAGACAATGTAACATCCATCCGATCCAACTCACAAACTTAAACACTCCAATATCGTAACTCTGAGCTCATATTTGCCAATGTTGCAACGTGTATTGATAAACATGTGTGTCTGCGTCATTGTTTCCAAAAATCTCTGTTTCTGCCCGTTCAGAAATAAATACAGACATCAGAGTTTCTAAATATCTTCACCCAGGAAGGATTATGTGTCGACGATCCGGCGCGCTAAAAGGCAAACAATCAGAAATTAGTCAGGGAATCGATAAAGATCAGACTGATAAGAAGCCATTGACGTCAATAAAAATCTCAGAAATTCCTTTGCAAATGTTTTAGGAAGGAAACACACTCAAGGACACACACAAGGCACTTTGGTGCGTAAGACTGAATGTCAACATAACTCTTGTTTGTTTACAAGAAAACTCCATATGGCAACTTTAAAATCACCCTATAAAACAGCATTTCTGCATCAGTCAACGCCAAATGCAAGCGGAGGAATGACACAAGCACTAGATGCTGACCATCAAGTGCTGGATTTTCATTTTAAATGCACAGGAACTGCATTTCAAATCTGTCTGACTGCCTCTCGACCTGACATTAAAATGTAAATGCAGTTTGCAAGTTGCATGAAACAATCAGGTGTAAATGGGAAAAAAGTGTGACCGTGTCAGTGAGTGATTAACTACTCCCTAATGAATCACTCGTTTGATGAATTGTGTGCATGAATCTGAGCTTTGATTCACCTAAAAGCCTGAGCACAGGTCCTGCATGTGACTTCATACAACACACGTGCCCAGGGTGGGGGGGACATCCACTCACTGCAGAGTCTGTAGCTTCTTATATAAATGCTGTTTGAAATGCAGAATGCTGCGGCACGTCTACACCTATAGGGAATACTAAATCTGAAAGAAACTGAGTCATGAAGCAGAAGCTGTTGTTGTCGTAGAGGAGGCTTGTTTGATCGGTAAGGTGAGAGCGTGCAGAAAGCAGAGAAGTGCTTCCTTCTGCAAGCCAAGCCCCCGTCCGGCCGTTACAGCTTGCAGTGCATGCTGCATTGCAGATACAGCGTGGAGCGTGGAGAGGGGAGAGGGGAGAGGGGGGTGCGCAGTGGGAAAAGAGGGGGAGAGGAAGTGCTCAGCGTGTGAGGTTTCTGTGAGAAAGACAAGGTGGAACTGTGGTGGGCTGAGTGGAAGGATGAGGGGACAGAAAGATGGTAAAGAAGAGCTGGAAGAGTGGAAAAAAATAAGATTGAATAAAGATGGAAAATGCACCAAAATCTTTAAAACAAATGGGAAACATAGGTGGTTATCAAGCCCCCAAATAGATTGAAAATGACTCACAGGGGCAACAAAAAGCATTTCATCATTGGACTGAGATCTGTTATAAATATCTGACAGCATCAGTAATGTTCATGAATCTGAAGGAGTGAGTTTCGCTTGGAAGGAACAGACTTAAATGTCCCCATTGTACCGAAGGTAAACTGACACCTACAGCGGCTCACAGAGGCTGAGAAACAGCCCAGAGCCCGAACAGAAGGCCAAACAGAAACCTACTGAACACTGAGTAGGACAAACAAAACAAACAAAAACTAAAATTTCAACTTTCTACACGAGAAGTCAGTAAAAAATCATCCACTCTGGAGTCTCTACGTACAGTTACGTCACATGTCTGGTGTCACACACTCCTGGGCAGTTTGCTCACAAAGAGCCCACTGTGCTGCGGTCGGTATCTCCTCTGTGAAGAATGCATGGCTGCTCATTTGGACCTAACACGAGGGAATTCAGTGAGGAGTTCGCTGCAACATAGAGGCTACGGGGAGCTCACGCAGGCCAGATAACACGTAACCAAATTCACAATAAGTCGACTGGACGTGGGCTGATTTCTCCGAGAAAGAGAGTGAAAAGTGATCAGCTATCATCTGGTGACACAGTGCTGTAAACTGGCACGCTGACGATGAATAAGAAGTGAGTGTGTGTTCGGGGGAAGTTCTGTGTGTAAAATGTTATTCAAAAAGTCTGAAATGCCCTTTAGAGCGTCCCAGAGCTGAGAGTGACATCATCGAATTGCTCATGTCCTTCCAGAATGCAAAAATATGAATTCAATGGCGGTATTAATTGGAACAACACTTTCACATTCATCAAGTTAGAATGTTTATTGAATGCATGATATCTCTCACTGTCCATAATGAGTCCAACAGTGTTTTAAGAGTGCGATGCTGACCAGTGGACTGCATTCTAAAATTACCCACAATGCATCATAGCGACTGAGTGACATCACCGGAGGCAATTTAAGACCCCAAGACCTGTAAACAAATTAGTGAACTAAAAAAGCTTGTTATATTCTCTCTCTCTCTCTAGCTGTCTTTCTGAGGTATGAAATATTTGTTATGTATTTAGGTTGTTGGGCCTGTTAATGAAGATTATGATAATATATATATGTTTGTATGTATTTGTATTTGTGTTTGGTGTTATCTTAGTGTAGTTTTGGTGATGTCTTCATTGTTTTTGTCAGTTCTGGTGAGTTATGTGACGTGTTCGTTAATACAGGAAAAAACAGAACAAATATCTTACTTTTGAGAACTTTGAGAAGTGACAAGACTGAAACAATGAATCTATTACAAAAATAGCTTCATCTAATCATCTCACCTCTAGATCAGGCTTAAGTTTTAAGGCTGCGATTCACAAATGTCCCAGGAAAATTACTCTGGGTGCTGTTCAGTTGGGCTGCAGCTAACCGTTAGTTTCATTGTCAGTTAATCTGTAGTTTGTTTTCCGGATTAATCTGTTAATTGTTTGGTCCATACAGTGTCAGAAGATGTCGATCAGTGTGACGTCCTCACATGTCTTGTTCTGTCCTCAACCCAAAAATATTCAGTTTGCTGTGATAGAGGAGTAAAGAAAGCAGAAAACATAACTTGCTCAACTCAAAACTTACTCAGACCGATTAATCTGTTATCAAATAGCTAATTGTTAAAAAAAAAAACTGATCAGATCTACAGTTAAAGCAGCGTAGGTTTGTCTCAGTCAGAGGCCTGTCTGGACCCCTCCTGGATTTGTCTTTAGATGACATCATCAGTACCGCTCTCATCTTGTCCAGTTTCACAAGATTAAAAACCTCAGCTGGTTGCTGTTTAATCATCATGAACCCTGTTTGTGTGGATTTTCCCTGATATTCCTGTAACTGAGCCACCCATGGGTGAGTCATGGAGCTTTGAAGTGAACATTTGTGCCACAGACTGATCTTCACACCTCTCTTTTAAGCTCTGACCTTCATTCTTCTTTATATTTAGCTCATGACAGGTGGGTTTTTAAAATGTTTTTTTTGTTTTTTTTATTTTCCAGCCGCAGCACCTGCCTCAGCGGTCAGCCATGAAGTGGATGCAGGGTCAGGCTGGAGGTGATGGATGGGTGGACGGATGGTAGCGGCTTTGTGCTGACTCTGCTTGCGGCGGAGACGGCTGGGCTGCAGCTGCTTTACGGCTCCAAAGTAGAACATTACACACACTTAAGAAGGCTACATGTGCCCTGCAGGCCTGTTACAAGCATAATAAGAGGCTTTCACTCCATTTACCTGCGTTTGTACTCGTCCCTCTCCCTCTTCACTTTGGCCAGGACGTTGTACAGCGCTCTTATCTCAGGGGTGATGGTGTCAATCTGGACCCCGACTCCATCAGGGTGCATCCAGGACACTCCCGGGCTGGTCAGACGCTCCGCACCGGGCCCAAACTTGCGGGTGTGGTTGTAGGACCAGATGGTGCCTGGGAGGAAGCGTGGAGGAGGGTTGGTGGAGGTCCCCTGGGCTGTGGTGGTGGTGTTGAGGAGGGCCTTAGGGCCCGAGGCAGGGGAGTCCACACAGGGAGAGGACTGGCTGATGGTGATGGATGGGTTACAGGTGTTTGTCTGCGCTGAGCTGGAGTTTTCAGCTGCAGGTGGGAACAGCGTGGTGGGCCTCCTGGCTGAGTTGTTGGTGTTGTGGAAGGGGAGGGAGCCGGGCCTGAGCGGTATGGTCCCCACAAATCCTGTCTGCACACCTGTCTCCTGGGTTTCGCAGCATCCACCTTGACATCCCTTGTTGGCATCCAGCGCCTGTTGCAGCTGCTTCTCCAAAATCTTATTCCTGCGCTCCAACTCGTGCACTTTGGCCAAAAAGCATCTGAACCTCAGGTTGAGGGTTTTCAGGACGCTGATGTTGGATCCCAGGTCGTTTCTCAGAGCCATGGCTGCGGGGGGGTGCGGCACGGCGCGGGACTGGTAGTGGCTGCTGGGGTGGAGGTAAGGGGAGGTCTGTGAGGGTGCGGTGAAGTCAGGCCCCGGCTGATCAGGCCCGGAGCCAGGCTGCTCACCAAGGAGGAAAGACGCCGCGTCCGGTCCACCGAAAACGGCGTCGGGGAGGAGGCCTGAGGGGGAGTCTGGGTGTCCGGGAGTGTGGCTCTGCTGCGGATGCTGTTGGAGATGCGTATTGGCCCCCAACAAAGGATTCATGCTATGGTATGGAAAACTAAAGCGCTGCAGATCTGGCATGAACACGGACGGGAATTATCTTGCTCCAAATGACTGAATGGATAATAAATAGCCGCTAAACTTGTCCGAGCGCCGTGCGCACTGAAAAAGCCAGTATTTACCTGCTTATATAACCGCCTCTAAATAAGAATCTGATCCTTAAAGCTGAGAGGATCTTAACGTCGACCGGTGGGTCCGTGATCCTTCACCGTCCGCAAACTAAAGATCAAATAGCGGCTCAGGACGAGGCTGCGAGCGGGGAGCGCACCACGGGACCCGAGCCTCGGTCGGATGCTCTGCAAAACAAACGCGATTTAACGAAGAAAAAAGACGCAGAGCGTGAATGAATAACAATGAAATCCAGTGTCACCGCGTCACTGAAGTTCTGGCAACAAGATGTGACCGCAGGCTGGAGGAGAGCTGCGGGATTGGAGGAGAGAGGCTACCGTAAGCACCCGACTAGAGGCGCGCTGATCCGTTAACTCTTTGTTTTCTGTGGAATACGACACTCAACAGGGCTGGACTTCTAGGAGAGACAGCAGCCAGACAAGAGTGACAGACACAAACTAGAGCACAGTCTTCATAAGCTTCATAAAGCACTTGATAGAAATTGACTCTATCCAAGGTTTGATTAGGTTATTAACTAGGCAGCTCCTCCAAAAACACAGGAGCCCAGAGCCAGCACACCTCAGGTTCACTGTTTGAGATCATCTGATTACTGGATTAAATTCTCTGGAATTTAATGTATGAACAGACACGGTAATTAGAGCTGTGATTAGTCATTTCATTACTGTTTCAGTCATTTTTCATGCATTAATTTCAGAAATGTCCCTTTTCCAGCTTTTTAAAGGGAGAGTTCACCCAAAAATCAGAAGTATACAGGCTTTTTTTCATCTTAGCAATAGTGCCATACATCCATCAGTGTTTCTCAAACTTATTCAGAAAAGGGACAGCTGAACCAATACAAAAAAATCTCACAGACAACATACAATTAAAGTAATAGGATTTTCATGTAAATAAATATCTGTTAAGTCTCTATCAACCGTAGAATGAGGTAACACAACAATCATTGTTGATGAAGGTTCTCAGTCATCCAGGTCACGGTAATTTTACGTGCTGTATCGTAGGCAACTGGACATGTTTCAGTTATTAAGAGTCGTTAAGGACACTTGAGTTTCAGAGTCGTCAGGGCCTCTTGTGGGTCGTTGAACCAGCTGACCTTCATGTGGTGTTGTTAGGGAGTCGTGGCTGCTGACTGCCAACTGACTGACGACACACAGGCGGCTCTGGATCTCTGGGACGCAGTGAGGTCCAAAAATACGCCTGCAATTGCAACCTTATATTGCATATTAAAGCCTAATTGAATGGTGGTCTTGCAAAACAGCCCAGTCGACCAACTCATCATTGTCTCTGCTGCTGTTTAATGGAGGCATCAGTGCAGCAATGTCTGGAGAAATACAACATAAAGTGTAATAACAGCGCAACATTGCTGAAGCCAGGTGTCATGGCAAAACAGTCTATTCAAATGATAATGTTTGAATTTATATAGAAGTGGATTTTGATATTAAAAACAGCACATCTATCCAACTCACAATGAGGCTGTGGAGTCGCTTAGTGTGGCGTGCAGTTGATCAAACACTTAATTTAAAAAACAATATTTTACCAGATCTACTCACACCGTTGTTTTGGAAATATCAGCCACAGAGATGTCTGCTTTTCTTTCTGAGTTGGCGACCATGTTGGTGCTGGTGACATGTGTTGAGCCAGACGATGTAGCTCACTGAGCTGTTGTTTCACACAAAGCGAGGTGATATTTGACTTTGATTACTATAAAATTAAACTTTTTTTGACTTGGAAAGTTATCTTTCAAATTAACAAACTTCATATGTGTTATTCCTGATGCAATTCAAGTGGGATCATAAAATTACGTGTCTCTCTACCATACACAGGTTTTTTCTGAAATAAGTTCCATGGGTCAAACCCGGAAGAGGGGAAGATTTTGAATATGAATGACAAGACAACAAGAAAAGAAAGACAGTTTTTTTTTTGTTTGAGTAGAAGTCATAAATAATCATTTTTAATTGTTGCTCAGGAAACCTGCACTTTATAGAAGGTTACTTAAAGGCCCTGTACATCCATTGTAATCCCACACAGGTTTATTTAGTCTGTCTGTCTTTCCATCTATCCGTCTCAGATCTCTCTGTCCGCCGATGCTGTAGCGTCTATCCAATGTTGCCTTAAGCTCCTGCGGAGGCGAAGTCTATAATCTGGAGGCTGCAAGCCTGCAACTCCCCACCAGTTAATTAGAACTGAAGAGGCCTCTTGGATGAGAGGTGTGACGTCTTCAAGGAACTGAAACACGTCCCAGTTGCCTACGATACAGCACTTTATTACCATGACCTGGATGACTGAGAACCTTCATCAACATATTTATTATCTAGTAGCATCATCTGGCCAGGAGTCTGTTCCCCTGCTGCTCCGTCGGGTCTTCTGTGTCTTCAGATTTTTATTTTTTCTTTCTGGCGACGAGGACATGGGGTGGCTCCTGTTCCTCCTCCAGCTCTGGCAGTAAGAGAGACTGATGCTCGCTTAAAGAAAAGAGAAGAAAAAGAGACTCAAGACAACAAAACAAAAACTTGTACTAGTTTTCTGTTTAAAGACAACCAGCCCAGGCAACAGAGATGTTGCTTACTTTCATATAAACTAGACCTACCCGCCCGCACGGGCCTCCTCTCTGCTTGGCCGAACACCATCACATAGACGTCATGCCTGAACTCCTGGTTCATGAGCTGGTAGATGAGAGGGTTGATCATAGAGTGGGACTTGGCAAACATCGCAGGGATCAAGGTGACGACAGGTGGAAGAGCAGAGAACAGCTGGGGGCTCCTTGTCATTGGCTCAGCGTGTTTGCTGGTGTTGTTCACTGCACTCCACTTGTTCTCGGGGGTGTAAATTTGTCTGTAACCTTCTGTGACGGTCCAGTGGAGCAATGAGGGGATGTCCAGGATCGTTGGAGCGTTTAGAGAGCTCGAGGCCACAGCGGTCGACTCCTCCACCACAGTCTGTAAAGTGCTGCCGGCCTCCTGGTCGTCTCTGGGCAGGAGTGCAGAGATCAGAGACACAGTAGCGTAGGGCAGCCAGGCCAGGAGGAAGCTGACGCACACCACGGCAGCCATCTGAAATAAACACGCAGTTTACTTTTCCTGCAGGACGCTTATCAAAGAAGTTATCCTCACTAGGGTTTACCTTTGTCAGCCTCAGGTCTTTGCTGCTGTGACTGACCGAGGAGGACGAGATAGACGCCAGAGTTCGATTAGATCTGTAGACCTGGAAACAGGAGCAACCGTTAATGCTGCTTTTTGCGATCATACCACAGTTTACAAGCACTTTATTCCTCTGAGGACAACATATCTAAAATACTCATATACATATGTCAACACCTGCATGTGAAGAATTTCTCATTTCTCTAATTATAGCCATCTGTGAATAGAGCGTGTCGAGTCATCCAGGATTCCCGATTTCACTGCTGTTATGCAAGTTGTGAGCTTTTATTGTATATTTAGCAGCTTGTACTTAATTTACATACAGCAGACACATGTCAACATGTCAACGTCAACTATTTGTTTAGTAGAGGGGTGTTTGCCGTTACTTTTCTTTGCTTTGTTTCGATAGAGTAGGGAATCCCAGTCAGCTGATGGTTTATTACCCTTTTACCTTTGTGTCAGACAGGTAGGTAGATCTGTTATATTGCTGTGATTGCTCTGACACTTGCAGGCTGTTATTGTTTCGTAGTTCCCCTGTATTGTTTGTTTTTTGCGCTCAAATTTTTGTCTGTCAAAAACGGCATTGTGTCCGCCAGCGTCTTGATTTTTGGAGCCGGAAGTGACGACATGTGGACGAGACAGGGAGGATACTGATGGATCCGACTGAGAACCTGAGGGAATGCTGTGGTGGTGATTTGTCAATCATAAGGTAGCCTCGCCATAAAGCTGAGCCCGCCTTTTGTCTGTTTTACCCCAAACATACGTTCCCCTCGTTCCTCCCGGTCACACAAACCACTGCAGCAGGACGACTTCAGCAACATTTCTGTCAACTGTATCGTATTTATTCCTTTTGTTTACCATTATCACAGTTAAGCGTTGATTTAGGTAAACCTTTTGAGATAATGTACAGATCCAGAGATGCAAATCTTCCTCCTCCTCCTCCTCCTCCTCCCAGCTCATCAGCCTGTGCGTCTGCTCGTTAAAGCAGACTGACAGGAGCTGCTAACAGCCTGAGTCCAGTCACGTCCATTCCCACTGTTATCTTTAATAAAACATCCATTGATCTGCCCTCCAACCTGCCGTCCCCTGCGTCGGATCCACCTTTTCCGCTCTCCGCAGATGGAGGGATTATAATATACAGCGTGGGCATCATGCCGTATTGAAGAAGACTTGAAACTAGTGATTGACACCAGCAGCTCATTAGGAAACAGTTGAGAAGAAGAGTCGTTTTTCATAAACTTACATACAAACAGACCGCTTTTTGAAACCAGTGGAGTCGCCCTCTGCTGGCCATTAGAAAGGATGCAGGTGTAAGACATTTTTCATACAGTCAGTGGTTCTAACAGTGCTTCAGGTTTGCATATCAAGGCATAGGCCCACTATGTTCATTTGGGAATCCCCTGGATCCCTGAGGAGGTAGTGGAATACACTGCTGTCTGCTGACTACTGCATTAAGACAAAATAATTACAGAATATATATACACACACACACACACACACACACAGCTCCCAGATCCACCATTGTGTTGGCCTCACCGTCAGCAGGATGACCAAATACGAGGTGACGATGGAGATGGTTGGAAATCCGAAGCATAAAGTCAGGATGAGGAAAATGTATATTCTGTCGTTTAGGGACGACTTCATTCTCCACCTTGAAGGAAGAATTCAATCTCAGAACCAACACAGACGTCTATCAGTCGGGCATCAAGCAGCACTGACAACGAAACGAGAGATTACCAGTTGATGGTGCAGCTGGTCCCGTAAGGTTCTGGTCCATAACTTCCAAAGCCGAAAGCGGGCAGGAAGGCCCAGAACAGTGTGTAAACCCACATCAGGGCTATGGACAGAGACACGTGGCGCCTCTCGATCCATTGACCTAGAGAGGCAGGAAGCATGCAAACCACTTAGGAACTATTCAAGCAGTGTGTGTGTGTGTAAGCAGAATGTGCACTCGAGGGAATTCTTGACATTTCACTTCACCGTTTTCTTGAAACATCAGCGAGTTTAATTGGCTCAAAGTGTCACTTAAGCACAGACACTTTTAAATCAGTCTTTAAATCAATGCAGAAGAAAAAAGAGGCAGGTTGTGTAAGGGGGGTGTTTGTGTTAAAAATCTGTGAGGCCGAGGGGGAGAGAAATGTGTTCAGGAGGAGTCAGATGGACCTTGAGTGCGGCCACGCCTGCGGGGATTGTTCAGCTTATGTGTGTGCCGGAAGGAGTTGCCAGACTTGCCGTATCTTAAGCAGCAGATCTTCAGGCAGCGGTCCACAGAGATGAGACAGGTGGTGAGCAAAGAGCCGATGCCGCACACAAAGCCCTGGATGCCGTACCAGAGGCACCCGATCTCCCCGAACACCCAGGCATGACACAGGCTGACAGAGAGAGAGAGAAGGCTTAATGGATCATCACCTTCTGTCTCTGACAAATGGCTGCTGATGTGACGCTTGTTAGTGTTAAACTTAACCCCAAATTCAGGCCCGGCTGCTTATTGGTTGATAACAATTTTTTTTAAAGTGTTCCGTACCTGGAAATTATGAAAAATGGGGCTCCCAAGAGGCTGAAGCCAAAATCACAGAGAGCCAGGTTGACGGTCATGAGCTCTGGAGGTCTGAGCTTCTTTCTCTTCCTGCAGTAGACTAACAGCACCATGCCGTTTCCCAGCAAGGATAAGACGGCTGCAGAGAGAGTAACAGTGAGGAAATGAAAAGGACATGTAGCAGAAGTTCGCGGTGACTTTACGTGTGTTGCACATGATTACCGTAACACGCGCGCCGCTCCACGGGGAGCAAAACCAACCCGGATTGATCCCTACATAAACGAACAAGTTAGACTGCGAGAGGAGAACGCCTGTTCTTCTGTATTGATTTGTTGTGTGGAGCAGTGAAGTTGATGCTTGAGATTCAGAGTATTTCCCTTGTTGTTCAGCTCGATGTAAGCGGTTTTTATCCTGCGTTTAATGAGAAAACGTCTGGTTTGTTCTTCTGTGTTGAGCAAAGAGCAAAAGTTATAAAGGTATGAAACTGTGTTGTCCTCTCAGGTCAGTTTGTTAAAGCATACTTTTTTTCTTTTTTTTTTTAACCAGTCAGCGAAGATCTTTGTCTTCTGATTCCTCCCAAAAACTGCACAGTGCACCTTTAAACAAAAACTCTGTTGATCACTTGACGTAATCCGGCCCGATGTATTTTGTATTTTGGGGGAAACACGACTGTAGATTTCAAAACACCTCTCCTCAGAAAAATGAACCTGATATTATCAAGTAAAGAGCACTCCCTTGCTTACCCGTGAAGGTGAGGAAGACAGCGACGGCGAAGTCTGCAGACGGGGACAGCTGGGAGACGAAGAGCGGGTGGACCGACGAGGGGACGAACCAGGAGCCCGCCTGTGAGCCCGACTCTCCCATGGGTGTACTGCACCGACCCACAGCAGCATACAGAGATTAGAGGCAGCCTAAAACAGCCACTGGAGGCTCAAAAAAAGAGGAGAATAATAATAAATACAAAAAAAAAGTACTGCATAGATAAGGACCTTTGTCATGACTCGCGATGAGGGAAATGTCAGGCAGCAGAGGAATTATTCTGTCAAACATGTCCTGATCTCTGTGTGGCCCCTGCTGAACTGCTCAGTCAATTCTAATCTCTGCTCTGCTTTTAAAGTGCAGACAGAAATAACAGTGGAGCAGGAGATCAGGAGACAGCGACTGAGAGAGACGCTGGGATATTTTCAAAGTAGTTGCAAAGTAGTTTTCACGTTTCAAATTATGTTTCTATCATATTTATATTATATCACTGTTCACCAGCTCCTGCATTGCACGTAATCTTTAAAAACAAACACTCCTCATTCCTCACCTCAGATTTCAACATTATTTAGCTTTTAGACTTTAAAATCGCAAGAAAACTCCAAGGCGCTCTCTTTTTAGCTATTAAAATGCCTCCATTGTCTTGGTATAGTCATGTTAGAGCTTAAATAAAGATATTTTAATGTCTTAAAAGAGAGTGCCCCTGAGTTTTCTTATGATTTTCATGTCTACTGAATTTAAGTCCAGCGGGCACTCCTACCCTTTCATTTGTTTGATTATTTAAATTGTGTCTCTAGTTAGCCTCTGTGTCCTCTGCCAAAGCATTATCATGACGTAATTGGATGGTATCAGTAGTTGACATTTACATAGATGAATGTAAATTAATGCAGATCAAACAGTCACGCCATCTTGCCTCTGCCGGATGACAGCTCTTCTCTGGTTGCAACATAATTTGCATCTTTAATGGTGGCATCTGACATTCCGTCACATACGTCACAGTTTTGTACTGATTGTACATATTCTGGTAACATCTCAGGAAACTTGTGAATCAGAAGAGTGATTCAATCATTTACACAGTTTCAGGGTTCAAGGTAGCTTTGTTGTTGTGATTTTTTTTCTCTTTTTTTGTTGCTTGTTTGTTTTGTTCACTTGTGCTTTTAAATGGTTTTGTATTATGATGTGGTTTTTCTACTGGTGTGGAGAATAAGGATCTAAATTAATGAATAAATAGATATATAGATAAATAACATGCACTTACAATCAGATTACCAATATAATGTGCCGTGAAATTCACTTCAGTTACTCCAAGATCAGCTTATATCTCGTAAAATTAAAAGAAAAAAAGTAGTAACAAGATATGGAGATGAAAAGATGAATGTAAAAATTACAACATGTCTACACACTGGAATATATACATACACAACAGTACTTGTCATAGGAGAACCACTTCTTCACCACTTTGCAAAACGGCTGCAGTTTACTTCATGTTATTCAAACCTTACGAGCTCCCCTGAACTCTTTGTTTCTCCACTGTTAAAGAGCACGCACGATCACTGTTCTGGTACGATTCATATTGCCGCGTGTTTTATGCTTGGCATTGTCAATATTGCCATATTGTCACCTCTGCCCATTTGTTGCTTAAAGACTGTTTCATCAGAGCTCCTGTGTCCACACCTCTTGTACACAACTATAAACATATATTAATACAAACAGTGAAAGTGGCAATGTGTAATATGAATAGAGTAGATTTATCATGCGGTGCTCTTCAATATTCTGACTGCCTACAAGAGAGAGCTTCTCCACAGCCTGTCTGTCCGTGCCTGCAGGCTGCAGAAGCAGTTTCCTGAACTCTATAAACGACTGTAACAAATAAAGGCTTGTTAATACTCCTCGTGGACATCACACAAGGACTCTCTCCGGCAGGACTTCAATTGATGATCCCTCTGATGAGATGGTCAGCTGAGTCTCATGAGGGACAGCAGGGTGATAAATTCAAACATGAAAGGATGAGTGACCCAAGTGAGAAAAAAAAGACCAGAGGTTTCCTGGGATGGTCCAAAAAAAACCCTCCACACTTACCTCCTCTGCTTTCTCTTTATCCGAGATGCACGAAAGCAAACACACACCTGCAGGAAAAGCACATCACATTCACACCAAAACAAGCGGCAGCACTCACCTCCCTCTTGTCTGTCCGTCAGCCCCCTCCTGTGAACCCTCTGCTGGTCTTTGTGACAGAGGTCTCCTTGTAGATTATCATGTAATCTTAATCTGAACCCTCCGGCTGTAAATCCATGTGGCATTTCTCTGGAGAGCCGGAGAGAAATTTTGCAGTTGTCAATCTGGCTTAGAAATGATCAGCGATGGAGAGGCACGCAAAGTGAGAGTGTGCGGGGGAGAAACAGTGGGAGAGGAGAGAGGGGGGTGGGCGCTCTCGAGGGTTTAACCTCTGTCCCGCCTTTTTTTATCTCCCTTCCATTATCCAGTGTCTTTGTTTTTGTTATCCTCAAAATCCACACACTTGTCAATAGGATCCTGTTTTACATCGCTTTAATTATGATGCTCATTGTTTGTCACTCTAAAACTGCACAAAGGGAACAAAGATGTGGAATACATTTGAATACAGTCTGTAAAAGCCCTTACACAGAAAAAGAACATCGTGTTAACTAATCAGGTGTTACAGCAGAACTGTGGCCTCTGTTCTGCAGGTGAAAGCTAAAGGTAGGGGCGTCCTCAAATAATGAGACTCATAATAATGAATTAGGGTATCTGATCTTCAATTTGATTGTAATTGGAGAAATAACTAATCTGATGCTTTGATTAGATTTTTGTCCCATAGTTTAAACACAGGTGCTCCATTTCTCCAAACTCTCAACAAACTCTTGTCAAAACTGATTCTCTCCACAGTCCTCCATCATATGAATATCTCATCTAACGAGTTACAGTTTCTCTACATTGAATACACAGATTACTTTGGCACACAGAAAAAAAAATCCCTTGAATGTAGCAAAAAAACAGAAAAAGACAACAAGTTATGGAGGGCTAAACAGAACAAAGCCGTTGATTGATAGAGAAACATTTAGACCAGTTAACTGGAGAAAGGTCTGGAGACAATTAAAAAAAAGAAAAAGGTCTTCATCATTACAAACTACAGATTTGTAGAAATTCTTTATATGTTTATATCACCGTGTGTTACATTATGGCTCCTATATGGATTACTGGAATATTTTATTTTTTTGTGAACTGATAAAAAAACAAAAACAAATTCACAAACTTTTAAAAAGGAGAAAACAGAAACAAAACGCATTTTTTTACGTTTCAATATGTAACATGTCCTCATGAATTAAAAACCTGCATAAACAGTATTGTGATGATAGTGTTTTATATCTATCACACGTCAATGTTCTGTCAGTTGATAGTTTTTAGACGAGAGGGAGAGAGAGAGAGGAGTTTTGACAGCGTTGTGTTTGGTGAAAGCAGTCGTATCACTTTTTGATGATGCACACAGTTTATAGACTGTTGTGATAATGTAATACAAAACTGACAATCATTGTGACAGGTGATGGAAGTGTTTGGCCAGATGATGTTTTCAACTGGTGAGCAAGACTAATTTGTGATTAAGGTGTGGGATTTTGAAGTCAAGGGTCGTTTTCCGGGTGGACAAAGGGAGCTGGATGATGAGATTTGTGCTTAGAGTTTGGCAGTCTGGTGTTTTGTTTTTGACAGATGAGCGAATTGCATGCATAGTTCCAGTTATGTGGGCAAAGGAGGTAAACCAGAACACAGACACACACAGACCCTTATAAAAATGCAAAAAAAATCAATAAAAAATACATAAATAAAAAATAAAAAATCAATAAAATAAAAATCAATGGAGGTTAAAATCATCATTACTAAATGTCCTCACATTGAGCATGTTGCTATACATGTATCTGCATGGCTTTATATAATCAATAAATCATTGTCTTAAGTCAGTCAGAAGAGTGGATATCTTCAAGCAACTCGCCTTTATTAAAACCAGTGATTCAGACAAATGACCGAAAGAGACGGCTCAGTGAGCAAAGTCACAATAATAACAACTTCCAGCACTATTGACATTTTGAGTGAGTGAATCACCAGCAGGCAGACTCCATAAAAGCCTCTTATTGAGCCACTGTAGTTGGCTTTTGTCAGGTTGTTAGCTTTGCTGCAGTACTCTCCCCACACGGACCAGGTATTGAACGGAACAAGAGGGAAATATATTTCTAATAACGGATTGCGTGGACTGTACTGAGAATTGATTTGAAAAGGCCAAACAGGCAGAAATCATTCTCCGTCTTAATTAAGAAACCCAGCAATTAAGGGTTGTTGGTGTATTCCCTCTGGAGGGAATTGATCTTAACTTCAGTTAGGGTCTGCTGGAGTCACTGACCCTTTTAAAGAGAATCCATCCACAGATATCAGCATTGACCCCTTTGGAGGAGTTTCTCTAGATCTGTTCGGTGCATGGATAAAAAAAAATAAATGAATAAAAATATTTTTTTTTAAAAAGCAAGAGAAATGGACAACATGAATCTCACAAACAGAGGACTTTATTCCACCACTGACTGCAGCACTTCAGCACTACAGACAGACAGAAACTCTCACACCTTCACTCCATCTCATACAAGAACAGAACAGGGAATTTAACAAATACAAAAAAGGTAATTGGTCACCAATTTGAATCTTTTTCGTTTGCTCTGTGGGATTTTTTTTTTTCTCCTCAGGCATCAGATGGGGGTCGACTATCTTGATGGAATCGGGCAGAATCATAGCAATACAATGTCTTATTGTACACGTATAACTCTGGTATCAGGAGAATTGTGTGTGGTGACGGCAGATCGGCTGGTTTGGTTTACTCCTTGGAGGCCATGTGGGCCATCAGGTCGCAGACGCGGTTGCTGTAGCCGAACTCATTGTCGTACCTGGTTAAGAAACAAGAGAAAAGGAGTCAGTATGCGTCTGTCGAAGTAGACATTTGGATTTGAAAGCCATCCACGATGAAGGCGTACCATGTGACCAGCTTGACAAAGTGGTCGTTGAGGGCGATTCCAGCGCCAGCATCAAAGATGGAGGAGTGGCTGTCACCGTTGAAGTCTGTGGAGACGACCTGCAGGAGAGCGAAAGAGAGGTTTACGAGAAAACTGACCGACAAACTGTTCTAAGATCAGGGAGAAGAGACAAATGCATACCTGGTGCTCTGTGTATCCTAGGATGCCCTTCATGGGGCCTTCAGCTGCAGCCTTGACGACCTTCTTGATGTCATCGTATTTGGCCTGTTAAGAACAAAATGCATTCATCACACAAAATTACATTTGTTTGAATTTGAGTAAAATACATGTTAAGTAAATCAAATGTTAAGAACACTTGCACACTTTAAAAAAAAAAAAAAGTGTACATCTCAGTTTTTGCAGTGTAGTTTGTGTTCACTCACAGGTTTCTCCAGACGGACTGTCAGGTCAACCACTGACACATTGGGGGTGGGGACGCGGAAGGCCATGCCGGTCAACTTGCTGTAAATTACAGACAATTAGGGGAATGTCATACTAAATGACGAGGATTTAGTGCAGTGACAAGCTACGCTTCGATTCAAGTCATGTGTTTTTGGCACTGACCCGTTGAGCTCGGGGATGACCTTGCCGACAGCTTTGGCAGCTCCGGTGGAGGCGGGGATGATGTTCTGGCTGGCACCGCGGCCGTCCCTCCACAGCTTGCCGGAGGGGCCGTCCACGGTCTTCTGGGTGGCAGTGATGGCATGAACTGTGCTCTGATGGACACAAAGAGGATGATTGAATATGGCTTAAAGCCCCTCTAACTTTGTAATGTCATGTTGTCGTTTGTTAATCTGGTTTTAGGGGCTGCTGAGCGTCTCTCCGCCAGATTGTTTCTCAGCCAGAGTGTTTTAATCCTCACCATCAGACCCTCAATGATGCCAAAGTTGTCGTTGATGACCTTGGCCAGGGGGGCCAGGCAGTTGGTTGTGCAGGAAGCGTTGCTATGGAGATGCAAAAAAGATGAAAGCATCAGTTTTAACATTTTGTAACAAAAAATATGGAGTCATAGGAGTGTTAGAAAATGAAAAATGTGAAAATCTGTGGACTAAATAAAGTTACATAAACTGCAGAAATATACAAATAAAATGATTTTTGAATTATGACTATAAAATCAAAATGCTCAATAATAATGTGATTGGTTTGAACTGCAGCCTTCAGATTTAAAATCTATGTTGCAAATTTCAGTTCAAATTTTTTAAAGACTGGGACACTAATAGATTAACCAGACCGGCAGTCCGAGACATTTTATGATGCTTACCTGACCACTGGGAGTGACTTGTCGTACTTCTGATGGTTGACACCCATAACAAACATGGGAGCGTCGGCGCTGGGTGCAGAGATTATGACTCTCTTGGCACCGCCCTTCAAGTGAGCCTGCAATGTGTTATGAAATACCCATTTAATCTACATCCCTCCTTGGCCAACTGCACATCACATGTCCCAATAATCTTCACATTATATTTTTGTAGTGGTCCGAGTACGTACAGAGGCCTTCTCGATGGTGGTGAACACACCAGTGGACTCAACAACGTACTGGGCACCAGCATCACCCCATTTGATGTTAGCTGGGTCTCTCCTGAAAACAGAGACGGAGAGAACAGAAAGGTTACAGTCAGTTCTTCCTTTTGCTCACGTGCATCTTTATAAGATGAGCACTCTTTCTACATTTTAAAGTGGACTCACTCGTGGAAAACGGTGATTTTATGTCCATCGATGACGAGCTTGTCGCCCTCCATCTTGACTTCGCCCTTGTAGCGGCCGTGGGTGGAGTCATACTTGAACATGTAGACCTAAATGAGGAAAAATAAAGGTGACAGTTTTCACTAAACGGTGATGGATGATAAACACATTAGAGATGACAATTTGAAATGTATACACATAAAGATGATAAACACATCCAAGACTTCATTACATATTTCATTTCAGTGTTGTAAGAAGTACTCAAAATTATACTTGAGTAAATTCTGGAAATATGCTGTGGAAAAAATGTTACCCATAGGAGTAATACAAGTCTTAAAGTATCTGATTTTTAAAATCTGAATAATCAAAATATATGCAGTGGAGTAAAAGGTATATTTGCCTCCAAAATGTACTGCCTAAATTTAGCCAGTGCTCAAAGACACAAGATGCATTTGGCAAGTGAATGCACTATAATGGAAATGACATGAGAAAATTTTGTATTGATACTTGTCATAATGTGAGACTCTGTCAAGGGACTTGTTCTAATAAATGTTTAAAAAAAAATGTTTGAAGAAAAAAAGACAATGTTTCACACATTTTTTTGTATTCTCCATAATTCTGAGTAAATGTCATCGTCCACAGACGGTGTAATTTAGTTTCAAGGCTCCTAAAAGAGCTGAAAATGTTTCAAGCCGTCACCTACAGTTTGTCTTGCTGATGGCTGGTGTGAATTTGATGGGCTGATCTCCTTTACTCACCATGTACTCCAGGTCGATGAAGGGGTCATTGATGGCCACAATCTCCACCTTCTTGGAGGTGAAGCCAGCACGGGTCACCAGGCGACCGATGCGGCCGAATCTGAAAAGTGGACAGTGTAGTTTCTCAGTTTGGCCTCTAGATGGTGGTGTGACACCATGTTAGTCAGTTGATCACAGTCATGTCTGAGACAATCAGTCATGAATATGTAGAATTGTGTTTCTGACACTTCAACCTAAGCATGGCCTACGTTCGGTTATTGTTGAAGCTTTCTCCCTTTGTGTGAGATAAAATCCCCAGGAGACCTGAAACAGCCGGCGGAAGGCCAAGGTTCAGGAGGAGGGGCAGAGGGAGGCGTGCGTTGCCTTACACGCTCTCCTCTCAGGGGGCTAAAGTCGAACTGAACCTGTAATGTGGTAATCCTGGTGACGGCCGTGCGCTGTTTGATCAAGAGGCTGAGTTACTTTTTAACCGAGAGTCCAAAACCCTGGCACAGTCACACTCTGTTCTCAGACAGTGGTGGAGGAGGAGGAGGAGATAAAGAACAGATCCATGAAACAGATAGGGAGCCTTTAACGTCACATCATGTCGTTCAACAATATTTAAGTTACGCAGATCCTCTTCTGTCTGCTTCAGGCAGAGGAAAAACAAGAGTGACCCTCGTCATGTTGGAGCCCTAATTGTTATCTGCTTGGGGGCAAAGTGCAACACCAGGTGACTGTCCACAGGTCGCTGTTATGTGCATGTCCTCTACAGAACCGCTCTCTGCTGTACAGAGTCACCATGAGTTAATCACAGAGAGACAGCAGTTATCCTCAGAGCACGAGGTTGATTCAGTCACAGATAAAGACAGTCTGTGCCCGTCCTTTTATTGCGCTCTTTCTCCATATTGAGGGATGTGAATGCTATTGTTCCTATCAAGTGTTCCACAGCTTCAGAACACTATGAAGTGTTATGGGGTTAAACTTTTAACTGTAGTATCGATAAAACTACGGACATGTTTACCTTCAATCATTTCTTACTTCATATTTTATGTTCCAGAAATGTGGTTAAAATCATGTTGTACAACATTCTGTTAATCTTGCTTGAGTTTTAGTATAAGCTTTTGTTTATTTAATATAAATACAACTGAGTATATGCAAATAAAGAGCATAAATTCCTACCGTGCCAGAGTTGTGGTTGGGGGTTTGGAAGGGGATACTCTGTTTTTTCTGTCTGTCTCGTGTATTTGATTATGAAAATAAAGCTTATATTAAAAATACATGAGCTAACAACTAAGCTTTAAGTAGCACAGATTGAGCAAAGGCAGCCATTACAGTAACCAAAGTGGAAGATTTATTTAGTGGTGGAAAGAGTAATGAATCCCTCTGATTGGCTACAACCCGCTTGTCAATTAATTTGCATGTGCAACTCTCACCAAAGACTGAACGGAAGAGAGATGTCCCTCTCCGCAGCTAAAACAGAACGTTCAAAACACAGTGTGAAAGGGGGAGCTGCAGCAATGCACCATGAGAAAAATGTGTTTTTGAAAATTGACGTATATAAACCCATTCTACTAGAACCCCCAAATAAAAGTATGAACCTCAAAATAAGCATAATATGACCCAGTTTCAGTAGTTGTAATTAGTTACTTCCACCCCAGCTGATGACAGTGGAGCTGATTCAACTGATTACTGGGCAGATTACAGTAGTCTTGAATGACATATCAGAATTAATAGTATAATTCATATTCATGAACGGAATCTCCAAACTGAGAAATAAATGTGGAAGAAAAAGGTGTTAAGCTGCTTCAAAAAGGGAAACACTCAAGTACAAGTGGCTCGAAACTGCACTCAAGTACAGAACCTGAGTAAGTGTACTTAAATTACATTCAACCATTGATGGTAGATCTCTTCAGAGTGTGCAGTGTGCACGTAGAGGGGTGTGGCATGGTGAGTTGAGGGTGCAGAGTGAAGCAGACTGGTCTACAAAGTGAGTGTTGCTCATTTAGTTGTGTTAATTTAAGGGGATTTTGTAAACTGTCAGGTGAGTGAATGAAAATGAGCCCTTACCCATTGATACCGACTTTGACCATTTTGCCTGGGTTGTTTTAGTCCTCTGTAGGGAGAAACAAGAGGAGGGTTAGTGCATCCTGTTTAATTAATGATACCCCATCATTTATGGTGCCATATATTAGCTTTAACTCGATGACAGACAGTTCACCAGGGTTGTATGTTGAGCTAAGCAAAGAGTCTAAATGAACACGGTAAAGACTTCCACTGATAAGCGATCAGTGACCACAGCACAAGAACTTTCCCTGCAAGGGTAAAACCTACTGAAAATCAACTTTGCAGCCTCGGAAGCAACAAGAATTACATTTAAGAACAAAGCAAAGTCAATTTCATTTCAACATTATGACAACTTCTGCTTTAAAATTAGCTCCAATCAAGCCCATGCAGCCTGTCCCCAGGTGATCTAAATCAAGTTATCCAGCCGTGCAGCCTGTTGCTGAGGCCCTGCAGGCCCCTGACCCTCTCCGACTGCAATCATCTCCTCATCATTGAAGGTATTTACCGTTTGTGAGAGGCCTCAGTCTGTCTTGCTACTCCGGGTGTGAGTGGGGACGAGCAAAGTTTAGCTGTGTGTTTTTATGATTAACCAGAGTTCGAAGCCACGCCCCCTTCTCATAGGTCACTGCTCCTCGCCCCGCCCCCTCTGAATGTCAAGGTCGTCAGCCTGCAGAGAGAAATGCAAGCTGGCCTCTGCAACTTCATATGATTAAACAGACCAGAACCTTCTATCTTAGCATCCCATGTCTGCTGCTAATTATAGGCCCAAAACTGTCAAATGCGTTGTCTGGATTCACATTATTCAGCACAAGTTTTCCAACTTCCTGGTCTGAATATAGATGCTCGGACATTAAAGTCCTCAGATAGTAGACTGAAAACAGAGAGGAGTCCCTAGCTGACCTTCTCAGTAAATACAGTAAATACAGCCAGGAGCAAGCGAGGGATCAAATCTCTGTCTTAGTGACTGTGACATTTAATGTCCAAAGACCATGACCCTTCACTTTCAACCCCTCATCCTCTGTCTCCGAGTCTCTTCAGCAGAAGTCAATCGTTCAGTCTGGGTTACTCAACATGAAGACACGATCATTACGCATGTGCAGAGGAGGCGTCTGTTGGAGTCCATCTACTCAGTCAACTTGCTGCTTTGTCAGGTTAATTAGCAACGACTAACTCCAACAGAACCTGAATGCTAAAACATGTCACCGAAAGACAGTTTCCTTTGTCCGACTGAACACGCTGCACTCTGCGATGCATTATGCTGCTGTCCTCCCATTTATTCATTGTGCACGGAATATGTGACACGTCTGTTCGCTGAGCTCATTTTGACTCTTTTTTTTTATCTGGCAGCAGGGTTTGCATTCGAAAAGAAAAGCACTCCAGAGGCTGAAATGAAATGTTCATGAATCAGTATAATGAGGATGTCAGTTTCAACAAGCAGGTATTTCAATATGAATGCTGCTGAAAATATTCCAGCTCTCTTGGGAAACAAAAGTATTTTGACATATACTGAAAAATATAACATTATATATTTAAAAAAAAATACACTTAATTTAAGGAAAGAGCCAACATATATCTGACGATGCAATCATCACTTTGTTGTTTTGCTTAAAGGACAAGTTCACCAAATTATTTACTCGCCTGTGTGAAGATGGAAAGTCAGGTGAAGTTTCGTAGTCCACAATCTTAAACGTGCAAAATCTAAGAATTGGCCAACTCTCAAACACACTGGGGGCAGCATATCACCAGAGTAAGCATTAACTGCTGCTTACTGTAGCTAGCTCAGTTAGCTGTGCAGCTAGCGGTCCGCACTGGAAGCTGTGAGCGGTTTTATGGTCACAGGACGAGCTGGGGCTAGCTGGTTAGCGCGCTGACTTCAGCAGACATCCCTGCAAAACAATACATCGCTGTCTTTGAACTAACATCAAATCGCCTATTTATTTGTATTCTCTTGGTAATTTCAGTTCTTTCTTGAATACGTCAGACTTGGATTCTTACACATTGCACCTTTAAAATGATGCGTTAGATGTAAGATCATTATATCTCAAACATATTTCTGTTACATCAGGGCTGGCTGCACACTGGGCCTCAGCAGTCCAGACAGTGAACTGAAACTTTACCCATGACACGGCATCTCTTCACCACAGCTGACCATAACGGTGCAGAACTATACAAAACTAACTTGGCCAGAGATAACATCCACTAACTAAATATTATATTTTCATATGTATTTTCCACCTCAGCAGGTTAGGTGGTCAGATTTGTTCTGCAGCAGGCTAACAGACATGTAGCTCTGTAGCAGGCTAACAGACATGTAGCTCTGCAGCAGGACCGAACAGCGCTGTTGTGTGTCATGGCAGCGGTCCAGATGTCCAGGCATAGCTGAACTACCACAACCCCGAGTGTGTGCCAGTCTTGGCCTCTGCTGTGCAGCTTAAGGTCAAAGAGGGGAAGTAAAGGTCAGGCTAAGATTAGACGCTGGCTGGCGAGTCAACACTTGGACCATGTTGTGCTTCCAGTACTGTAAATGCTGCCTCATATAGATCACATGTCCACTGGTCAAACTACCAACCATAGGGAGAGAAGTGAGCAGCGATGGAATAATGTAAATGATTATCTCAAGCTAACTGTAAGATTATCAGGAAGCCTATGATTATATCAGTATTTTAACTCAATCACAGCAGCGTGTCTGTAAATCAGTCTAATTTCTCAGAATATTAGTTATATTGTAATTTACTTTATCATAATGCAGCGACAGCAAAACACAAGCACAGGAGTTTGGTGATCTACGCGCAACTGAGTGCACATGTGAAAAGGGCCCTTCACTAGATTTGTACAACTTGTGTCCTGCACTGAAGTCCAGTGCAAAGTCCAGAGGTCAGCTCTGTGTGGTGAAGAACAAATAAACACACGATGGAGTGAGACTGCCATCTAGTGTGGCAAAGGAAGTGATAAACAAGCTATATGGTCAGAAACTGTCGTAACTGGTGTAAGAAAATGTGAGAAAATAAGTTGGTTTCCAGTCAACTGCCAGCTAATTGATCAGCTTCAGATACACAAGGTGAACAGACCCTATTTCTCGCACCAAAAAAAAATCTTCTCACCTCCATTCTGCTGAAAAAGTTTCGTAGTCCACAAAATATTTCTGGAAAAGCTTCTAAAAAGCTAAAAAGAATATCTTAAAATGTCTCTGTAGAGCTCATCTGCTGTAATCCAAGTCTCCAGGAGTTCAGAGATCAGAAATGTTTTGTGAACTGCGGAACTTCACCTGCTTTTCCTTTGGAGCAGGTAGACACTAAAATGTCATTGTTTTATTGTAGTTGACTCAACAGCCTCACCTCAGGGCCCATTTAGCAGCTGTTCTTGAGCTTTCAGTCATATCACATGATTATCATCTGATACCACTGCTCAGTTGTCATCAAATTTTAGATACAGTATTTCTGAGACCTATTAGTGATCAATATGATGTAATATAACAAAATGGATTGACTTTCACAATCAGATTCTTATTACAATTCAAGTGATCTGATTGATTGCTCCAGAATAGCTTCTTCTGTTCTTCTCAAACTGGGCACATTGCCAGTACAGAGACCAGCACAGCTGCATCATATGTATCTACATTATACACATACTTTATAAATATTGGGTGGAATATTCAATGAAAAGGAAAATGGAAAAAATGCCAATATATTTAGATTTGTCCGCTTCACTCTTTTTGCACTTGGAACTTGGCTGTGAAGCCAGAATGTTTTTTGGACGCAGCAGAGGGTCCTCATACATTCAGTTATTAGGACTGGCCACCAGTCCTCCAGAATGATGTGGGAAGAAATGTGACTTCTCCAACAACTATTGGAAGATTTAAGAAAGCATCAAGAGTAAAAAGAAGGAAAAAAAGATTGAGAGAGTCAACAAACTGGAATTGACATGTGAGACAGAAGTG
The DNA here is from genome assembly GCA_903131615.1 of Diplodus sargus. Taxonomy (NCBI): domain Eukaryota; kingdom Metazoa; phylum Chordata; class Actinopteri; order Spariformes; family Sparidae; genus Diplodus; species Diplodus sargus. Next base: position 5,235,556 of record CAEMYA010000130.1, read on the forward strand.
GACGATGAATCTCACACAAGAAAATCAGAACACGGCAAATGTCAAATCCATTTATTCATGCAAATCATAAGTCAACATAGAAAACAAAACAGCAGGAGTTACGGGTGCCGTCCTTTATGGACCTGACTTTACACACAATCCCCTGACCACAAAACAATCTAAACACTTTTACATTTACTGTACGAAGACAAAGCCGGAAACAGAAAGTGCCAATTTACTTAAAAAAAACAAACAAGCCCAACAGCCAAATATGATCAATTTGATGTAAACATAGCTCACAACTTTAATACTCACTTTACACATGGAATAAAACTACAGCTGCTCCGTCAAAACAGCCAGGATAGCGTGAAGCGTCTGATCTATGGCACCTACGCTGGATGAAACCACATTAGCTGCATGTGAACACCAGACTACATGTAGTGTACACGCACGTAAACATCCCTCTCTGCACGTCAACACCTTTACATGTGTGATTTTTCCACTTATTTACTCTCAGAAGGATGTCATCAGTCTCTATTTTCTCTCCACTAACAGCCGAGTCCGCTCATGGACCCGATCCGATCCAGTTTGAGACCAAAGCACCCTCGGTTCCATCCCCTCCGTGACCGGTCTGGTTCTGCTCGCTTCTGATTGGCCAGAGCCCCCTTCAGCAGGCGCAGCCAGGGGGTCTCCGCCTGCGTTTGTGCGTCGGCCCATTTGGGGTACTCGGCTGCTTTGGCCCCAGAGGAGAAGGTGGACTGCTCCTCTGGCTGGGTGTTCAACAGGTTCTCCAGGTCGTCCAGGGTCAAAAGGTCATTGTAGCGTTCCAGGAACTGCTCCATGAACTACAGGAGGGGGGGGGGGGAGATGAAATTTAATTGTCAGGGAGTGTGCGAGGGAGAATAATTCAATCAGCGATACATTTCATTCCCTGCTCCTCTTATTCTTTCCATCACTCCCTCCCCTCCTTCTGGACTATTCTTTTATATCCCACATCCACTCTCAATCCACTCTTTTCTTCCTTTTTCCATCCTGCCCCCTCCCCTCCCCCCCATGTACCTGCGCGGCATCAGGAGAAGGGTGCAGAGCGCGAGCCTCTGTGATCTCCAGGGGCGTCAGGAGGAGCAGAGCGGCACAAAGCAGCACAGGACACAGCATGGCAGCAGCGATGTCGGGCAGGAAAAAAACTGGAGCAGGAGGACTGAAAATACACAAGCTGCAAACACCCAAATGTACATCAGATCACTCATGCAGAAAACACTACAATACATACAGACAGTGAATATAAAATAATGGTGTTGAAACATCTTTAAGAGAAAATGTGAGAGGTCTCAATCCTCAATCTGTGTTTTTAGGATTTTAAAAATAATAATTTGCTTCATTTATTTGTATACATTTCAAATACATACAGAAAAGCAATGCAACACTGTATATAGGGCATCTAGCTGGAGCTAATTTGCAGCCCTCATCTCTGGTGAGGCTTCTAAATTTAGATTAAAAAAAAACAAAAAAAACAGACAAATAATTCAACAACAGAATCTGAATAGATTTATTATATTAAGTTTTTTCTTGAGGAAGACATCAAGTCGCTTTAAGGGTTGGTTAGTGTTTCAAGTCGGACTTATTAGGTCCAATCCTTTGTAAAATTGGGAGGATTGTTTTGGAAAGTGGTTAAGAATAACGAAAGAAGGAGCTTTTCAGAAAAAGACTTTAACACCAAGTTTTGATTTTCTTACTTTATGATCGTACCCAAGGTTGCATTCAGGTTTTAAAGTGTATGAATTGTATTCTTTCAAATAATGTAGTTCCTTTAAAAAACAGCTCCAACTTGATTCATTGTTATTCTACAAAAGTAACTATTGCATTCATAAATACTATAAAATAAAAGTTTTACATCAACGTCTAACCATTTAAAATAAAATCTAAGTGAGCTCACCTGTGGTTGGATTTCTCTCGGAGCTCGGGGTGTCTTCTCGCTCTCACAGGCTCTTCTCCATCTCCCTCGCTCTTGGTCTCTCTCTCGGCTACCTCTCACTTGTTGGCACCTGCTGGGAGCATCACTATCTCACTCGGCTGACTCCTCCTACTCCTTGCTCCGTGATGGAATTGAAAAGGATGATTTTCTTCCTCTTGCGTCTGTCCTCTTGGCAGGAGCTGAATGTTGGGGCATCAGCTGGGATGCTGCAGAGGTTTTGTAGAGCCAGAGACGACACCCCCCCTCCCACTCAGTCTTCCTCCTCCTCCTCCTCCTCCTCACCTTTTCTTTAGAGTGATGTCATAGTCTTAGAAAGCGCTTGTCATTGCCAAGGTGACTGTGTGTACCGTGAGCCATACTAGTGCTGCACAGGAGAGGTCAGAGGGCAGCAGCTGGTGAGCGTCGACATCAATGAGACCAGTGAGTTATGAAGTGAGCTCGCCGGAGAGACTCACGTGTTTTATGTCACGACTTAATCTGAATAATACATTTCCCATGTGGTAACAATGCTCCTCGCGCAGATTCGCCTCCCTCTCTACCCTTTGTCTCGGTGGTTGTTCCCAGCATGCACTGACCTCCCCTCTCTGCTGGGTAAGTTACAGTCTGTCAGTGCCATCTGCTCCCTGTACCCCCTGCCGCCAAATTACAACACTAGCAGGAGCTGCACGATCCAACACACTGACCTCAAAGTTCAGCAGGCTCTGATTATTTCAAGTAAATAAACCCCAGCAATTAGAAAATGTACGTCAGAGGAGCCGGTGTGTGATCAGTGAATGTTTTCTCTTAAGAAATTAAAAGCAGCTTCTGTGAGCAAAATGTGTTTTCATACCAGCACAAACAAGCTTTAAATAAAGTTATGAACCAGGCAAATTTACTCATGTTTGCACACTTAGCACCCACTGAATACATTTAACTGAAATTTGTCCACAGATAAAAACCTAAAGTGCCGCTGCAATCATACTGTTAGCCTGTTGTCGGCAAGTGTCTTTACATAACATATCAATCACACATACAGAAAATGCACCCCTCTCATCTTTTAGGAGAGGACAACGTGTGGGAGAGTGTGTAGGCGAAAAAGGAGAGATTAGCGATGTGGGGAGGAGAGGGAGGAGGGGGGTTAAACTACCATGCATGAGATGTCAGCGAAGAGAGGAGAGCTGTTGGAGGAGAAGTAGGCAACGGAGAGTAGGAGGACGGGAGGGAGGCAGAGAGAGCGGAGGGAGACCTACAAAAGAGATTGATTACAGGAGAACAGAGGCGGCCAACTAGGCAACAGCAAATGTGTCAGACAGAACAAGAGGGAAAACAAAAAGATTGTAAATAAACAACATGCAGCCACACTCTCTGCTGAAGAACAGAGCCAACAGAGGCTGGAATCTGATATGACAGAACGTGCTGTGAGAAAGGAAAAGAAAATTGAAGTGAAAACGAAGTGGAGAAGCATGTGGGGTAGTAATTCTGTCTGGGCAAGCTGTGACAACCCATTAAACACCGCTGTCCAAACACATACATTCAAAGCTGCTTGTAATGATGGTATAAATTTACTTGACATAACCAGCGGACACTCAAGACATTTGTCAGTGTCAGCCTCAGAAGTTTTCTTTGTGAGTGACGCAAGTTCGAACAGACACAGATAGCCGTGGACTTCTTATGAAAACCAGAACCAGGTTTATTAAAAACAAGTCTTGATTCTATGTCATTAGATACATCATCAGACTACTTTAGTTTGGTGCTATGTGTCAATAACTTTTAAAGAAATATACAATATAAAAAGATTTAAAAAGACATGTAAAATTGCAAGATTGAAAAAAGAAATGGAAATGAGACAACAACAGAAGGTGGATCAGTTTCTGAGGCGAGCTCGTCGGGATGTGCGGGCGATGGGCGTCGTCACTTTCGGGGTCTCACTCTCTGCCATTACAGCATCTGATGGGAAAAATAAAGATGATAAGAAGTCTAAAAAGCAAAACAGTGCTGCCCTGGACTTTCAAGATGGCCACAAATCTGGGCCCAGGAAAAGTTTTATGTTCAGTCTGAACGAGGGTCCAGCGATAAGACAATGTACACTGTGCGACAAAAGGACTTAGCAATACGGTTTCCACTGGGAGGTTTCTCTTGGGTGTCTGCTGTATATATTTGGGACTGCTTGCCACATTCTCACACCACATTAGTGGTGGTATCGCAACTCTAAGATGGTCTGACACAGAACAGAAGACAGTGACATTGTAAATGCAGAGCAGAAAAGCTTTCATGTGTTGTTTTTAGTGCGTCACGTGTGGCAGTTCTTGTTTGTGTGGAAGTTCCAAATAAAAGAAAATAATCAAATATGATGTACAGTATAATATGCTAATCTTAGAGCATTTCATTGAATTTACAGAACATTAACTATCGTGAAATATAACTACAAAAACTGATCGAGATTTTGTTCACCCCTAGTCTGAAGTATTTTAGTGAATTATAATAATTAAAATGTATTGGATTACTGAGATTATGTTTTTAAAACCTTTATATTTCAAATATATATTTTTCCAAATTACTTATTTTGAAGTTGTCTTTGGTCATTTGTAGATTGACTGATTTCTTTCCATCTAATCCATCCTCAGATCTTTGATTAGTACTGCTGCTACGCACTGCTCACTTTCAGTGCAAAAAAAGTACAAATCCTAAATCTTACAGATTTGTCATGTGGTTCAGCTCAGTGCTCCGATTACTCTGAACTTTGTGGCATTGATCCGAAGTATATAACCAACTTGTGCCAGATCATAATCAAGTAAGTTCTACACATCAAACCAGCAGCTGAAACGATGACAACTTATGGGCCAAATAATATTGGAGAAAAGGACAAATCTTTTTGAAAAATAAATGGTAGTTGCAGCCTTTACATTTTTTTATATTCTGTGAATACTAAATGAAAATCATCACACCAGTAGATCAAGCAGAAAATGAGAATTCGATTTGAAAGACAGAAGAACCTATAGTGTCTCTGTAAGTGGAAAACTGAATTATTAAAATGGTTGCACTCACCCTCTTCATCCTCCTCTTCATCACTGCTGAAGGTGACCACAGGTTTCTTGGACTTGCGAGTTCTCTGAGGTGTCACAAAACTGTCATCGCCGCGATTGGAAGCGGAGGGCTTTGATTGACCTGTAACAAAAAACAAGAAAATTCTTGTGAAAAAACAATAACCGCTTTCTCCGCACACACGTTTGCACACAATAGAACCCTGGCCAGCCAAATCCTCCGAGTACCGACCTCTCTTTGTCCTGGTTCGACCTTTGGTGCCCAGAGGAGTCTGCACGACTGTCCTCTCAGAGGGTCCTCCTTGTTTCTGGTTCTCCTCATCCATCTCTGGACTTTCTACATTCTCCAGCCCCCGTGTGTGAACCGCCGTCAGCCGCTTTTCAAATTCGTCAATCTGGGCCTGAAGAAACAAGACGTTACCCTTGTAAACACAAAGATTACATCAAAATAACAACAAAAAACATAAATAAGCATACATTACCTTAAACTGAGGTTTGGCCCCACGGCGGAGCTTGGCGGTGATGGAAAGCAGAGGCTGGTAGACTCCAGGCTCGGTTAACTTGTCACAGTAACACTCCCAGCACTCCTGCAGCCTCTTGAAACCACGCTCACACATGGACAGCAGAGACAGAGACATGGCAACGTCGCACCACTGACGCTCCGTCCTAAGGAGAGAAGTCGGATGAGAGTCATCAGGACTAAACCTGATCGGAAACTATGTGAAATGCATAGAAATTCTACATCCTCAACATAAAAGGCTCATTTGCCCTGACATTTGGACTAAATCTCATTTACCAGGAGCTTCTTGTATCTAAATTCACTTTGCCATTGTGTAATATAAAATGTCCTTCCTTTGAGCATCGATGAAGCATGAGTCAGAGGCAGACCGAAGCATGGCCGGGCCGATAATTCTACCTACATTCCTCAACTACACGGGAAGATGGTTTCCATGACAAAACCAGTGAATAAAGATGTCAGAGTGTATGTTATAGGTCACTCAATGAAAACACCCTCCAATTACCCACGGGTCCACCCCTGTGTATGTTGAACAAATGAAATGCTGCAGGATGGACTCAAAAGAAAAAAGAAAGAAAAGATGCAGGTCAGAGGTGTGAGGATGAGAAGAAAAGGAGGTGGAGTTGTACTCACTTGGCAGTTCTGAAGCGCTGACACAGTTTCTCTACCAGGGACTCGGTCTGCCTTTCTTTGGTGATGTAGGAGAATAGCTGTCTGAAAAATAAAAAAAAACAGTACAGCATCTAAACAAAGCCCACTAAATAGCAAAACTGTCGATTTTCTCCTCCCCCTTAAACAAGTCACGATTTGTCCTGAGGATGCCGAGTGCTGCTCGGTGTGGACAAACCCTCTGCATGCAAAGACAGCAAATGGCACTGGACATGTACCGAAAAGCCATCCAACTCACTTCATGATGGTATTGAAGTCCTCCGAGGGGATGCCTCTCTCTGGGTCTGACAGGCGACTGATGATGTCTGGGAGCAGGTTGTAGATGGCATTGTCCTGATGGGTAACACAGAGAACAGAGTTCAAAACCCTCCGAATTATTCAGGCTCCGTTAAGGGTATGTAAAGGTATGTGTGTGTGTGTGTGTACCTTGCTAGCAAGCTCATTGAAGAAGTTCAGGGCCAGGCTGGTAATGTGAGGCTCAGGGTCAATTAGTAGCACAGCCACCTCGCTGACTTGACCTTTGACCTTGAGCACATCCTTAAGCACCAACTGAGTTAGAACTGTCACAGCTGTCTGCCTCACTGAAGGAACCTCATCACTGAGCCTGGAGAAGAGGACATGAAATTACTGACTGAATAATTTTCTACCTTTTCTGCATCAAGAACGACAGCCTACAGTCATGCTAGCCGCTCTGGAAGGTTGAACTTGGCACAGTGGAGCTCTTAACTGAATGCTAATGTCAGCATGCCAATATTTGCTTATTTGCACTAAACAGAAGTTTCAGCTTGGGCTGATGGAAGTGTCATCAGTTATGCAGGTATTTGGTCATTAACCAAATGTTTTCTTTTCTTCTTTTTTTTTTTTTGAAACTACAAGTGATGCCGTCCTATGTGAACACATCATTTTCCATCACAATTTGGGTTATTTCCAATCTTCTGAAGTGAAGTGGGTGGAGCACATTTTGAAGAGTGGGATGGCTGGATTCCAATGTCCACCCAGTGGACACGTGGACTTCAGTTCTATCTACTGAAATATGGTTGCTGTCATCACAACAAATTTCCAAGAGAGCAAGACTGCAAGGTTAAGACACTGACACTGTATCATGATCTGGTAAATATTTCTCCCCTACCCGATTCTAGCCCAATTCTAATAATAAAAATGTTTCACACATTAATAATAAGGTCTTTTTAGTCCGCAATTTGAAATACATCAGTTTTGTGCCTCCAGCTGACTCTGCAGAAGTCCCCATATCACCAACATTCAAATCTAAATGTTAGGACTCTTTAAGGGATCACCATCCTGACCCCTATGTCAGGGGCTTTAAGGGATCACCAAATCTATCCAATAGTTGTTTGAAAATATAAATGATCTTTACAAATCCAAATGTGTTAGTCTTCTTATGAGTCTTCTTTAAAAGACAACAGCTTAATATATAATATATAAATCTTGACACCACTACAAAGTGCCATTCCATCCAGTACACGTAAATTTTTGACCTGATGGTGGCACTACAGAAAAAGTCAGATCACAAAAGTTTTTTTTCTTTTTTTACATTTTAGCCTCTGGGCACCATGAATGTCTGTACAAAATGTACTGGCAATCTAACTCTTGCCACCTGTGCATTTGTTATTTCCCAGTTCCCGTCTCAATTAAGCTCTCCGTTAAGATGGGTTATTAGGCAGAACGTTACTGAAACCAAACGACTGTCACAGCCTCGGGCTGAATACAATGGGATTGGACAGGCTGTGGCAGGGCAATCTGACAGCATTCGGAGACCAATTTAGATTTACCCTCACCCAAAACCACTGAACAAAAGAAACTCATTAACCATTTCTCATTTATGCCAAAGAGCAAGACTCCTGGCAGAGGATCAAACACCCCTACATGGCACTTCCACATGCCAATGCAGGAGCTTACAACAGCAATGAACTGGTAATTAATTCTTAATGCGCTTATCAGGAGGCTCCAGGGCAGCAGCCTTGAGAACAGTGGAGGTGTTGGTGTGTGGGAGACAATTAGGGAACGCTATGAAATACTAATCAGGCAGAAAACACTAGAAGGGCAATGACGCATAAAAAAAGAACAATGTTTTACACTTCTGAAACACCTCAGTGAGAGAATTATCAACTATTATAATTAATACCACACTTCACAAAACTACAGCTTCTGTGTTGGCTGTAGGGAAACAACGAAACAGCAGAGAAACACATGGAAACCATTAAAAGGTTTCTAAATTAAAGCGTACCTACAAGCTTCGACCCTTGTCGAACCTTTGTCTTGACCCAAAATCATTCCTTTCTGCTCAGCCAACCGCTCTGTATAATTACAACAGACTAGTCATTGGTTTTAGTCACAATCTGTAACACAGATAGTAATTAAGTTGTTCGTTGTCTAAAAGTGCCCGCGTCTGAGATATCCAAGGCTCCACCCCAGTTCACCCCTGGGGGTTTGTCTTTTCTACTGGCCATGAATGAAGCTCTGGCCGGTTTCCACGGCAACCAAAGAGGTCAGAATACAAGGCAGAAACCTAGAGTTTGTCCACATAGATCATCTAAAAGTTAGCTTCTGCCATCCCATTATAAAGTCCTGATGGAAAGAGTAAACTTTTCCCATCATGTGGCTCAGTGGAGCATTGTGACAGCCGCGTCACTTCAGTGGCTGAGGGGAACAACATACTGAGACATCGTGGTGGTGGGATCCAGCTGAACATGGCTCAAGTGTACAAGCAGAGGGGGAAACGTCATTTACAGCACACCCACTCAGCTGAGCCACCAGGCATAGAATGTTCCTTATAACAAACAAGCTACGGATATGATGTTAATGTTCATCTTAATTGGGGATGATGAGCTGCTACCATCACAAATTTGTTTTATACTGCGGTCATTACATTACCTGGCATAGAGATTCTGTGTCCAGGGCTCCAATATGTTTGGAAAACGGACAGTGAGGTCTCCCAGGGCTATTATGGCATTTGCCCTGACCACGGGAAGAGTAGAGCGCTCAAGCACCGTAAACATGAGACGGATGTTTTCTTCACACGCCGATGGGCTGTCAAAGGATAACAAAATCACAGAATTAGACATTATGGCAACCCTTTAACGGAGTAGTCTAGCAGCAATCTTAGAGCACCATTAAATAGATTTAAATACATTTTTCTACTTTGGCTCAAACATCATTTTAGAAAGTATTTAAATTTTTACAAGGAAAAAAGAAAATTATGTGTATTCACTTGGCACCCCATTTAATCCAATGAATCACTATACTGAAATTGAGGATTCTTACATTTATTTTAAGATGATGACGTTCAAAGCTTCATTCAAAAACCCTGACAGAAGCTTCCAAAGAAAAAAAGACTGGAAGGTCCTATTTAATATCAAATGGAGGAAACCAGCAATTACTTTTTTTGCATTTTTGCTTAATATTAGACTATAATTGATCAATCAACTAGATAATTTCCCCAAAATTACCCTGCAACTATTTGTTTGAGCTGTTTATTAGTTACACTTAGCTAAACCTATTGTAGTCCAACAACCGTTTTAGAGGTGATGAGTCAACTTTATGATCATTTGGGAGGATGTACTGGTGCCATTTTGTCTCAAATGTATACAAAGTGTTTCCTGGATATATTAAGTGGACAAAAATAATGGAAAAATCCATCAGTGTTACATTTATTGTGAAAGAACAATGAAAATGTGTTAACCTTATCATCATGTACTGAGAGAGGGCCAGGCAGGCAGCAGTAGTGAGCTGTGGGTGGGAATAGCGTCCTGGGGAGCTGCAGACTCTCACCAGCAGGGGAAGGAACACACACAGCAGGTTCTCCTCTAAAGATGTAGAGGTGGGTAGTGGGGAGAAGATGTTATAGAAACATAAAACATTGTATTATCAAAATACAGAAGAGTGGGTATTAAACTCAGTTTCATGTGGGCTAGAAAAGCAAAAGACAAGGGGTTTTCATTACCAGCGAGTAATTCAGTCTCGCAGATTTTCCTGATGAGTTCGGCCTCTGTATCTTCAGCAGAGGCACCAATCAACCCCAGCTCCTCCTCCATAGCACTCTCATTAGCAGCTTGCTGTTGGAAAAACATAAAGTGTCACAAAACAACCACTTCTCTCCAACACCATCATGAAAATATTGTGCTTTCTGACCTGTAGCACACATTGTATCAATAGCACAGCCAGAATGTATTTTGCTTCCCTTTAATTCCTATGTGGAATGGGGCAAGACATTTTAATCAATCTGACTGAGCTCTAAAAAATAAAACTGTAAGGCTTTGTAACTGCCAAGCCAGTTTCATTTAGGAAATGTTTGTTAATTGTGGTATGCAGGCATAATACAAACAGCAGAGAAAACTGTTTGGCGGCAGTGAGAGCGAGTTCAGAGAATGATGTAGTGAAAAGCAGAAAACCAGCAGATGGTCAAACATCATGCAAATAAATTTCACCTGCCGGATTTCGGTCTGACTGCAGCTTAGAGAGGCTTAAGGTGATATTAAAGTGGATGATTTCATGTATGACGCACTGCCAATAGATTTGAAAGGCAGCTATAAGGGATTCCAATAACGAACATTTTCACCGGATAGTTGAATAAGTATTTAAACATGAAACTCAATTCACCTTCAGTTCACTCATGTGGCATTTTGCATGGACTTTCACTGCTCCTGGTGGGTACACCAACTGGCAAGGACTGATTTTACGTGTGAGCCACTTTCTGCTCATCCAAGCAAAAATGTAGAAAAACTTCTAATGCTAATTATGGGGACGTTTACCTTCCTGCTCCCTGATGTGCAGAACAGTTATGAGCCATCACTCATTCGACTGTGCCACTAAAATAATCCTTGTTTAGTCATCCTGCTGATTTTCAACACACAGGGGGTTTGTTTTGTTTTCATTGTAACATTCAAGTGTCTGCAGAAGCTCTTCTAAACAAAACAGAGACCTGACATTTAGGTGACACCTGATAAGACAAATATTAAATACAATATGAACTTAAATAGAGCTGTAACTAATGATTACAATCATGAGTGATTATAATCAACCAGCCAATGCATTGTTTTGTCTATAAAATGTCACACCATTTTTACATAGCCATCATTCTTAAACCAAAGATTCAGTTAACATAATAGAAAACAGAAAAGCGGCATATCCTCACATTGGAGAGGCTGGAACATCAGATGTTTGGCTTTTTTGCTAGAAAAATGACTGAAGCGCTTAATTAATCACCAGGATAATTGTTGATCTATTTTTTATCAATAGACTGATCAAATAATCAAGTTAACAACTTTACAGACTTGTATAGGCATCTAGGAGAGATGGGGGAGGTCTAACACTTTAGTAAGACTTTATTAATACTGTGTATTGTAATGAAATAATGTCTAGCCCTTCAGATGCCTCTTTAAACTTTTATATTCACCAAAGTGAGAAAAAAAAACGTTCAAAGTTGTCCATATTGAAATGAAACGTGGGCACATAGTTTCTCATTGGCAGGTGCATGGACCACGTGCTGGGGCCACTTGAGTAGTCTACATGCTTGACACAAGAGTTGGATGACATCACTTTTGGCACAGTGCCCTCCACTTTAGCAAGCGTACTACTTCATTTCAAGGACATTGTACTGCGTTGTTTTATACAACTGTTCAGGCGTTATGTACACGTATCCGCAGCCTCATTACCTTAGCTTTGCTCGACGGGCCCTTTTCCTTCTCCTCCCTCTCTTCTGTCTCTCCTCTCCTCCTCCGTAGCTCAGCACTCACACTGCGCTCAAGGTGAGACACCTGCCAGAAAGCCACGCAGCCACACAGAGCCAACAGCTGGGCCAGACACACACAGTTCACTGCAGAAGAGAAACACATGTGATTAGGAGTATGCTGAGAGAGCACGGCGCACTGGGACAGGTTACACTGAGTCCATGTAGACAGAGACACACTGGGACTCACCTTGTTCACCTTGCTCATTAGACTCTTGAGATCCATCTTGCATTTGGCTAGCATCCTTGTTGATCTCGCCGCCTTCTGCAATCTGATCTAGTAAGAGGCGAGCGCTGCGCTGGAGCAGCCGGGAGCACAGCTGGTCAGGGGATTCAGCCATGAAGTAGATGAGACGGACAGCTTGTTCCATGAAGCCTTGCCAATATGGGTCCTCCATCACCACACCTTGAGCAAGAACCAACATACAGAGTCAGAGAAAAGAAGCCAAAAGCGGTACCTTAACAAAGGGCACATTTGTCAGCATTTACCTTCAGCAACAGCCTGTGTGAGGCAGGTGAAAAGCTGATGGTCCTGAGGCAGTCTGAATGGAGTGCCTTTTGATTGCTGGTGATAGGAAATAAAATAAATAAAGACTCATACTGCAGCAAAATGCAAAAATGTGCTGATTAACTGGAAATTAGGGAGGCTTTAAATCTCTTATAGAAAAGATACCTGACCCACGGACTCAATTAACAGGCTCAAATCAATGTGGCCCTCTGGTAATGATGGCGTGATTTTATAGAAACCATGGTGTCCTTACCCTCACGTGGTCAGTGATGCTGCAGATGGTGATAGCTGTGTCTCTGGCCAGAAGAAAGTCTTCCGTCACTTTTTCTCCCAGAGCCACAGAACAAAGAGTGTCCAGATTACTGAGGACCACCTCTCTCTCTGCCCTGTTAGTTTCAAATACACAAAAAAATACAAATTATTTAATTTTTTTATAATGTTTTTACAAAAGAGGCATCGAGTTTATATTCTAAATTCCCAAAGGATCATGTGATTATGCAAAGGGAAGTAATAACATCTCTGCCCTATATCACCCAAACTGCTGTGTGCTGGCCTTGCCAGTGCTAGGCTGCTGCCCAGATAATGCGTGTAGGAGGATGGGTTAGGAGAAGCACATAAGATTTAATAGGTTATGAATGCTGCCGGCTGGATGAAGAGAGGCAGCAGTGTGGGTGGATTACAGATCGTCTCTCTTTACTCTCGCTTGCTCACTCTTCCCTACAGCAGTGGCTGTCTTTGAGGTAGATTGAGGGGGAACACTAAAAAATATATATTCAGAGAAATACACTGGCAAGGAGCCTAGTTATATGGTCGTGACTTCGATTACAATGAAGAGGAGCCGAGGCTGAGCCTGTTTTCTGACTAATGAGAGGATTTGCTGAATGTCAAGTAGCTGAGGCAGCACTAGAATGTAGCAGGAAGTGGCTCTGTGCAGTGAGAATTTCTAAGATTGTACATGCTTTGAAAACTAGTCAACCAAACTTAAACATAAAAAAAAAAAATTAAAAAAAATACATAGAATTTTCTCTACCAATAGATGAAACGGCACTCTGTTTATTTTAATATATGACGGAGAGAATTTATTCTTGGGGCAATAACATTTAAACATTATTGGCCATAAATGTAACTTCTATATGACTGAAAACAAGCCTGTAATACTGAGTTTATTCAACAGGACTAATACAGTTGCTTCAAGAAGAAATGCTTTTTCTCATCCATAGCACTCTGTCAAAAATCTGATTATGTTTCTTTTATAATTTGTGCCATCAGCCACATGTAAATGCAATTTACCATGTTGTGAGAAAGGACTGTTCAGTGTTGCAGAAACATGACTCAGTCATTTGCCACACTCCTCAGCTCCACTTAAAGTGAAACTATTGCCAAAATACAACCTAGGCTTTTTTGTGAATGTATACGAGTCAAACCTTCATGTAAAAGCATAATTACGATGAAAGAGGCACTTTTAAGATTTACCGTATTTTCGCTTACGGGTCAAGCTTATTTTCTCAGTGCAAGGGGCACTTTCATCCTAAGTATGCACAGCAGCAGAAAGCACAACCATAACAAATGCAGTTGCTTAGGTTGCCTTTATAAAAAAAAAAAAAAAAAAAAACTATAGAGCATCACGTCTAATTAAAATACAGTTTTGTTGCATTTGTTTTGGTTGACATCCCCACCTACCCTGCACCGTGTGGTGTGTGCATAATTACATCAGACCACAACGTGGACAGAATGAGAGAGTGAATCAACATGAGCTGTGATGGCATCGAGCAGTATCCAAATTAGGAGTGGGAATCACAGAGTATCGCACGATACGATTCATGATGTGATGCCCATGATGACAATCATATGATTTTGCAGATTTTGATTGACTGAATTAAACATTTCCATGGCTTATACACAAAACTAAATGCATGCACACACTATAAACCTTAACAACTCATCTGACTCTATAAAATGTGCATGACCCTTTCTTACCGTGCAGCCATGCCCAACAGTAACACTGCAGCTCGTCTGTTAAGGCCAGATGTTTCTCGTTTGCCAGTAAACCTCTCCCACAACACCTGCACTACAGTGGACTGGAGATTGCTGGTGCTGCCAAAGAACTCCTGCACCTGAAGAAACACCCAGAAAAATGTTTGGTTACTGCCGCCCCCAAAAATACAGTAGAAAAGAAGTAAAGAAAACAAATGTATACATTTCATGGCTGTTACTAACATGCCCCTAAATATTCTACATAGTCCTGCTCATATATTTGACCATTACACAGAAATAATCCATGTTAGAGTAATAACTGTTACTCACTATTTCCTCAAGACATTGGATTGTTCCCAGAGATGCATCCACCATCAGCTCAGACAGACTGTCCACAAGAGTCTGGGCTTTCGTCCTAATTAAAGATGAGACAGCTACTTTAAAAACACAAATCTTTCACAAGTGTTTTGGGGTTTGCTTGCATGCCCATATGGCATGCTAGTAATTTAGTAGGGGTGTCGCGTTTCTCTAAATCCAGAGTTCGACGCCACGTTTGAAAAATATTTGCGGCAGTGACCACTATGCTATTGTTATACTGTTAAATCTGGACAACTTCCTTTTCCGTTTTCAGAATCCCTTTAAAACAAGGCAAGGGTATTTCACAACAACGGCTTGACTATATCCTGTGGCTTTTGCAGGTTACGATTAGGCAAGACTAAATATTTACAAACTAGAATTATCATCTCACAGCTGTAAGCCTTAGAGCACCAGTCAAGTTGCTCGTCCTGTGCTGTGGTGTTGAATAATGGCCATTACAATTTTTGCAGAACATCATGTCATAGTGAAGCTGACCTTTGGGATAAAAAAAATGTCACGACGTAATTTCATCCTGCTATACATTTGTATAAAACCAAAATGATATGGATGGTTGGGTAATGGCCACATGTGTGTTTTGTGAGTTCACAATGAATTTTTACAACAAAAGTTCTTTCTTGTTAAACAAAATACACAAAACAACACATTTGGTTTCTTACAAAGTTTAGTTTCTCAAATTAACCCAACATCTATGACGCTGTTGGAGTTACCTCAAGTTAGTGGATTATTTTTATGCACACAGGATAAATGATAGAAGCGGGAAAAATAATCGATTCTTCGATGCATCGCGATGCGGATGTGGATGATTCTGAATTGATTCATAAATATCAAAAATCTATTTTCTAAATGTTAACTGACAACATAATGATGACGGAACACAAGAGGCGGAACTCGGAAGTGCGGAAGTGCAACCCTAACCTGCTGACACAGCGATCCCAATACTCTACATGAGAGCTGCTTTCTGTATTGTTTAGCTGTGACATCAATATGCTGTAAACTAGGGGTGGGCAAAAATATCGAAACGGCAATATATCGCGATACTTTTCCGCCCAATACAACATCGATTTTTCAACTCCAAATATCGATATATCGCCGAAGAGCGACTCTGCTGTGCGGCGGGTGTATTTCTGTAGTAGAGAGAGTGGCTGAGGTCTTTGCAAAATAGATGGCAAGTTAACAATGTCTCCGCAATTTAAAGTTGATGTTTGGAAGCACTTTGGCTTCAAAGTTAAGAGAGATAGCAAGAACAACGAGCTGGACAAAGAGAATATTACTGCCCGGAAATTTCATGGGAATTAATAAAATGGAGAGGCTGTTTTGAGTGAAATAGTTTTGACTCAATTTGTCCTCTGATCAATATCATCTGATGTATATATACACAGGTACTTGTGTTTTCATCTTTATATCGCAATATCGTGATACGTATCGTATCGTGCTACGTATCGTATCCTGAGGTTCTTGCCAATACCCACCCCTATTGTAAACAGATCTGCAGGTAAACCCTGAGTCTTAAGTAGGTTTACGGTCCTGCCCTCCACAGAGTCCATCAGTGCAGGCATTTAGAAAAGGTGACACAACACTTTGACTTTCCTGTTATTGCTCATTGCACATAACAGGAGGATATGTTGGTTAGATGTTCATCATTTCCACCTTCCAGTTGACTTGCCACATTTGTTTCATTAATTAAATATATTGGAAGTAAATTAAGTATGGATCATTACAAATATTTTGCTTTGAAAGTGCCACGTAGTGAGAAAAAAGTAGGAAGTGATTAGCAAACTCAGATTTAATTATTACTTTTTAAAATCATGCATGGAAATGTACACAAAAAAATTGCTGCATCGAAATGCATCAATAATCGGTTTAGAATCGAATCGTTGACCTCTGAATCGGAATCAAATCGTGAGGTGGCAAGAGATTCCCACACCTAATAAATGTCTGGAAGTGCAGCTGCAGATTACCTCTAAACTAGGTGTATTGTCTGAAGTTTTATTTTTTTGGGTGTGCTCAAGCAGGTGGGGTTGGACTAAAAAGTATTACTTGGAGAATGGCCAATCCTGATATCTATAATTGAAATTTAAAGCTCATCTCAATTCATTTTTCCATTTAGAAGCAAAGTGGTCACACCCCAGCTAAATCAAAATCATAAAGCTGAAATCATATTAAATTACCAACACACAGTGAGGATAAACAGCTTGGGTACTTGTTAGAGCTCTTTATATTCTTCACATATGCTTGAAGGACTTTCACAGACCTGACGGTGTCCCCCTGGGGGTTCAGATACAGGCGCCTGTAGGCCTGAACCACAGCATCTTTAATGGCAGCATCAGTAGACCAGACCAGAGGCAACATCTTTCTCACTCCACTGACAGAGTTGGCGACACTGAACTCACACACTGTCACGCAGAACTGTACGGCCTCCTGGACCACTAAAAACAAACACTTCAATTGTTAAATGTGAAAATATTGAATACGTTTTAAAGAGGTTCGCACTCTGGTGAATATTCTCTTCTACCTGAAGTGGTTTTCCAATAGAGCATGGTGTTAATGACAGAGATCGCTCTTTCCACTTGTAAGGCGAAGGTTTCTGTATCTTTCAGGTACTGCACCAACATCTCCTGCTTCTTCAGCTCCCCATCCTCCCCCTCCTTTTCTCCCTCCTTCTGTGGGGTTGGTGGTAAGTTCTGACTGAGCTCAGAGTTGTCCTCATCAGAGCCTGAGGGAAAATAAATTAAATAAGGGAACAAAATGTAACAGTAAGTTGAAAAGTAATTGTCCAGGAATTCAACTAATAAACCATTTTCCATTGCTGCTGTATAGTAATCAAGTCAAATATATTCTTTTCTCAATGAAGCTTTTAGTGTGTGTAAGGACTAGGTGTTAACTTTACATTAAGAGCACACTAAGAGATGAGACGTCAAATTTTGATTGCCTCTGCACAGTAGTCTAATTTCTTTCTGTCTTTCAGTATTAGAGTGTATATTAAATGTATATGCTGGAATACTCTGCGAGTTGATGAAGTGCTGTATGATAGGCAACTGGACTTATTTCAGTTTCTTGAAGACGTTTCACCTCTCATCCAAGAGGCTTCTTCAATTCTAACTTACTGGAGGGGAGTTGCAGGCTTTAAACAATGCGTGGGAGCGTCCTTACAGAGTTGTCAGAGCCACTCGTTGACCCAACCGGCCTTCATGTGAGTTGCTAGGGCTAGGTGAGCACCAGGGTGTCTGGGGAGGGAACTCAGTGCAACATGGTAGGTGTAGTTGGCCGCCACCTCTGTTCAAAGATGGTCATGTTTGACGTAGATGGATTTGTTTCCACCTCTTTCAAACCATCTGTCCTCTCTGGCCAAAATGTGAACATTATTGTCCTCAAAAAGGAATGATTTTTCTCCTTCAGATGCAAGTGGAAAGCAGAGACTTGACCTGAGGAGCCAACCCCTGTGTTGTGTCCATTTGCTTAGGGATTATACATGAATTCTACAGCAGCACTTAGTTTGCTCAGATTAGTCTCATCAAATCAAATTTTATATATAGACTGTAAGAGAAAACGGTGCCGATGAAAATTAAGATAGACTTCTATTGAAGCTGACGTATACAGGTTATCATACAATTCAAAGGAAATCTCCTGCCATTTTTCATGGCATGGTTTTAGAAATTAAAAACAAACTCCAGCGTGATTCAGTATCAAGTCTTCGCCAGGGACTCAAAACACTTATCATTTTAAAGAGAGTGCCATGGAGTTTTCTTGGGATTTCTTCATCTACATATATTTGTATCCAAAGCACCTTTACCAGACTAAATTTGAACCCAGGAAGTGCTCCAACCCACAATTAGCAATCGAAGGAAGGAACTCTTCAAAAAGGCATAGAACATGTCCTGCTTCAGTATTATGATGTGAAACAGGTTGCTAACTTTTTTTATGTAATCATTGCAACTTTTTGTAGCGACTCAACATGTGTATCATCTGACATGACTGTAAAACTGAGCGTTGGTGGAGGTTGTGTCATACTCGTTGATAGTCATCAAGTGTTACGAAATGTATCACGAATTAGATGTTGGTGTAGTGCTCTATGTTCTAAAATATATCCTGTACTAATGAAATGACACTGAAGGAAACTGATTTTATATTACCTTTCAGACAAGAGGAAATACAAAGAAATGACCCTTAAGTGTGTTCAATCTTGCTTCCATTAAGACTTACATCAGAGAGCACTTCTGATGGGTATCTCTGGAAAGAAATGTCTCAGATGAACGGTGCCAGGGCTTTACCTTTGAAGATGAGAGCCAGTGTGTTCATTAAAGTCGCGGGGGTGAGAGTGGACAGAGAGGCAAACATCTCAGATTCTGGGAAGCAGGAGTGAGCTTTTATACAGAGACGCACAGCATTCCTGTAGAGGAGGGAGACAAGAAAATATTCACATATTCACATATAAAATTGTTGGCTAATTGACAGTGCAAGTGAAAAAAATCCTTCAGGTAGTGACACTTGAGTCAACTTTTACCCGGGCCAACACTGGTGATTAGCATTCACCTGTACTTGTTGACACGGAGATACTGAGCAATTTTCACTGCTGTGGCTCTGTCGTCTTCTTCCTCCTTTTCTTCCTCCACATCTCTGCCATTGTCCTCCTGTTGCTCGTTCTCCGCTTCACTTGTGGGCTCCAGCTCTGTCCTGACAGTGACGAGCAGCTCGGGCTCCATGGCGGCCCACAGCTCCGATGCTTTAATCACTGCCACTGCCAGGCAGGAGAGTGAAGGAGGGGAAAAAAGGTCCAATGAGGCAATGATGACTTAAGTTAGAGCTACAGAGACCATTTCAGAGGAAATATGGGCATAAAAAGGAATTTAAAACAAAATCAACAAGCAGTAGGAACAGATGGTAAAACAACTGTTCATGGGGTTAAAAATGTAGGATGTTGTGATCTGGAATGCAACTATTTGACCATATGTAATGTTTTTACTAAGGAACCAAAATCAAAAAGATTTCTTGCAGTGGCTGGAAAGCCTGTCTCGTTGAAGCTTCATTTATTAGTTGAGAATCTTCTTTACAGTCTTGAAAATGGATTTTATACCCAAATAACAGGAGGATCAAATTCTGTTATGGAGTGCTGTTGGTAGAGTAAAAAAATCATTTTTGTCACCGCTTTCTTCCTGGATTCATACAGTCGCCAGATTGCCTTCAGTGTCCTAAACATCAAATTTGAAGAGTTTTCAGCGACTTGCTGGGCTCAATTCCCCAAAATTCAAGGATCTAACACTTCATAGTTTGAGACACTGTCAGTTATAATTACTCAACAATGTTGAGAATTTTCATTATGAGAACTAGCAAGCTTTCAAGAAGTTTACAGACAAAATAAGAGGCTTTAATGTGTGAATCGTTCTCTGCTGTGCTACAGTGATGGCAATAAAAACCTGAAGAACATGCATTTAGAACTACAAGATTTTTGATACCTGGCAAACTTTGACCTATAGCACTTAGGTCAAAAGTTGGCTGTCTAATAAATGAGCCCCTGACACTTGATAAGAATATAGTATTTAGCAACTGTGCGATGGGGTTGAAAGTTACATGTGAACATTTTTTTAAGTGGACAGACTTGGTCTGTTGGATTCAAATGAGTTTCTGAGCTTCTTTGCCCTCAGATTACCAAAGAAGCAACTCATGGCTGACTGAAGCACAAAGAGAGTTGGGTGAACTCCTTGCCTTTTACACACACACGTACACAATGCACACACAACCATGCACGCACACAAACACACACACTGTTAGCTTCGTCCCTGTGATTACTCCATCGTAACTTTAAAGGAATAATTGGGGAGTGAGCCAGGATTACTGTAGGCAGGCCCTTACAGCAAAGCAGGAATGCTCCTCTACACTACCAAGATTACCTGCCAGTCAAGGCAAGAAGGACCCAACTCTCATTCAGTGAGCTCGTATTCGCCTTGGTCTCATCATGGGGCATGTGTGACACAGAACAAAGAAAGATACACTTCATTTTTTGAAAGAGGACAGAGTTCATCCTGACCTGGTGCCTTTCCCTCCAGTTTCTCTTTCATCTCTCTGAGTTTAGCGGTCTCTTTCTCCAGAGGTTTCTTCAGATCTGCGCTACTCAACTGAAAGACACAAAATATTCTGGTGAGATTGTAAAATCTGAAGAGGCATTTCTGCTGTTCTGGGTGAAAATGAAGATGCTTTTATTTACCTTGCAGCTATAGGGGTTGTGTGCAATGAAGGCTGCTAGTAACTGGATGGCACTCTTCACTGCATTTATCGATTTGTCCATCAGTCGTCCTACAGCAAGGTCCATCACTTCACTGTACCTACACAGGGGCAGTGCCTAAACACACAGACCCTTTTTGTTACCAAAAGAGATTTAAATAACAATGTACAGATACATCTGTAGTTAGTCTGTGAAAACGTACTTTGCTGTTGACGATGCGAGTGTAGACCTGCAACACACGTGCCCTGACATGGGAATGTGTGTCATGCAGATGTTCCTGTAGTGTGTCAAAGAAGCGGTCGCGATCAGCTTTACCAGACTCGTCTAGGCCGTCGCCACAGAGGACCCGCACAAGCATCTCTCCCAGCACCTCACACACCGCAACACGCATTGTGTGGCTCTGGAAAAACGTGGGAAATGGAAAATCATTCGTCATCATATTCATATCTTGTATCGGTAAAATATTAATCAGACTTTTCATGGGGATTTAGGTGTAGTATTTCACAGCAAACCTCAATAAGTTTAATCCATATTACCCAATTAATTGTTGTGTAATTTTTTGTTGTTGAAGAAAGTAGGGTGAAATTATTTGATTTAAGATAGAATATTTTCTGGTTTCTTCACCGTTAAGACTGTATATCTTTGTAGACAAAATAAGATTTGAGAAAATAACAGATTTATATATCGACAGATTAATCAACACTGAAAATTAGCTGCAGCCCTGCATTAAAATTAACAGTTGAGAACAAACATAATTTTGTGTCCAGATGAGTTTCTGAATTTTGCCCTCAGATTACCAAAGAGGCAACTCATTACTAACTGAATGGTAAAGAGAGTTGGGATAACTCCTTGACTTATACACACGCACACACAGACACTCGCGCACACACACACACAATGTCAGGCTTCTCCCAGTTATTACTCTCACTGTGACTGTAGAAGAATAATTTGGGTCGAGCCAGGTCGCTGTAGGCAGGCCCTTACAGCAGAGCAGGAATCCTCCCCTGCACTGCCAAGATTACCTGCCACTCAAGGCAAGAAGAACCCAACTCTCATTCAGCGAGCTCGTATTCGCCTTGGTCTCATCATTGGGCAAAAGATGACCGAACATTAAAAAAATCTTTGACAAAGCTCATTATGTTCCATCTGAGGAGTGGTACATTGTCACACTAATAGAAAAACGTGGAAATTCATTCTTACGGACAGCACATTTTTGCTTTTCAAGTTCCTTCTTCAGAGTCACTTCATAGTAAATGCAAGCTCAAACTTGAAGGCTGCCTAAAACATCATTGGGTGCTGTGAAGTCGCTGCCTTTTTGTGTGACTAGTGGTCTGTTACCCTGTGAAGCAGAAAACACTCCACTGCTCTCTTATCACAGAGAATGAAAAAGGAGAAAGAACTCTGCTTCCTTTGGTTCTCTTTTGTGTAATTTTTTAATATATGTGTTGACATTACTGCACAAGTGTCACAAGCCATCACGACCCAGGATAACGACTGGGCCATAACAGCGGTTAATGAAATTTATGGACCAAACAGCTCAGTCTTTCCCAGACTACATAAACCTCTACATAGAAAGTCTTGACGGGCACAAAGAGCAGTGATTTGTGGGGAGTGGAAATATCCCAACTCAATCAAACTGTGTGTGCGCTCTCATGGGGACTATTTTTCATTGCATGAGCTGCCATGTTGCTAACACACACCATAGTGATGAGTCATTAATAACAAAGTTAACCACTTTACATTGTCACATTAACCTTTGTGCCATATCAATGTAGCAGCAGGTTTCCATTGATTTAAGGATCCTAGCTTTGCATTCAGTTCTGGTGCAGTAAATTAATAATGCAACATTAGCAGGAAGAACATGTTCAGCATGCAGTACCTCTCCTTCCAGGTGTGTAATGAGCACACTGATGTTGGGGATCATTAATTCAGGAACCATGGTTCCGAGTTCCGAAAGGAAGGTAGCAAAAGCTTTGACCCCTGACCCCTCTCTTGCAAGCTCCTCACTCGACTTCTGACCAATCTCCCTGAAGGATCAGGAAAGATAACAAGAAATTAATTTCTATGATAAGAGGAAAAGATCAGATGTCAATGAACAGAATTACAAAGAGGATGGCTGGTTGTAACTCAATATGCATGCTGACCTTATTACTTCCCCGATGATAGCCCTCATTCCATATTCTGTGCTCCACACAGACACAGCCTGGGCAAACACGGATGACAACTGCTCGAAGTGTTGCAGCAACTGGATCACTTTTACACTTGCACCTGTAAGAGTTTAGAGAGAGTATACACTAAAATCAAAGTTATTTGCAACCCAAATCAGCTATGTATACAGAGTAACATGAGTTATTGTTATTCTGCTTTTTGCCTTTTATACATAATGCTCCCTCATTTATAAATCTTGTTTACAGCTTCAGAATGTGACTGAGAGATTTACCCAGGAGGTGATTGTACTTCTTGATTAGCACCCCCAGCAGGTGGATTATACAATCTCTGGTGGGTTTGCTCTTGACGTGGCTGATGGTTGGGTTTTCAAGCAGTTTGTAGCAACAGCATGTCACACAGCTAAGAGGAAAGTGACAGAACAAAGAATTAAAAGTCTATTGTGAGGTAAAAACTGCATGAAAAACGACTTGAGGTCAATACCATAGAGAATGTTTTCTATCCTTTAAAAAGAATTATGAAGAGTTATAAAGGATTTTTAAAAGCTTAAGTGTTAAAAACTTCTAGTACAGACATAAAAAACAAAAAAACAATATTCTTCGCAGGAAACAGACACTACAAAACCTGTTGAAAATAAAAAACAGATTGTGAGGAAGTGTTTCAAATGAAAGCATTAAATGAGGCAATTTCATGCAGTTCCAACATAATCTAACTTTATTAGATTTGGTGTGACATTACTAATGGAAAGGCAGGAATCGTTTTCATACAATATTGTCTAGACCGGGCAGAGATCCGGAGATGAAAGTGGGAAATTACACCAACTAACTGAATTAAACCAGCCAAGACTAATACTGCACTGTTGCCTAGGGCTCCCCATTAGCAGGGTACCTGATGAACTCTTCCTCCACCAGGGAGAGGCTCCAAAGGGAACGGATATCCAACTGGAGGAGCTGGACAAGGGCCTGCAGCACCTTTTCTCTCTCCGATTCCCACTGCAGCAGTCCTTCACCAGCTTTGCCTTTTTTACCACCCTGTGCAGGACGGACCAGAGCTGATAAATGCAATCAATCAAGTTTCATAGATAATACAAGCATAGTACTTAACATTGACATATAACACATGCCCTCAGATTACCAAAAGAGTAGTTCATACCCGCCAAACCAACTTTGTTGAGACTATAGCCTCTTGCAAACTGACACACACACACACACACTGTTTGACATCTCCTGCCCATCCCATCCCATTACTCTTGGGGGGGTCAAGGGTTAAAGAAGGTGACAGGTTTACTTTTGATGGGCCCTTACAGCAGTGTAGTAAAACTCCACTACACTTCCAAGACTACCCATCTAACAGCAAGCTAGAGACAACAACCTCTTGGTCTGACTGGATCATTAAAGGTGCCATGATCTCATCAGTGGGCATTTAAAATGATAAAACACAGAACAATTTGATGCCAACATACCTTTCCTGGTGCTGTGATGATACTCTGTCGATAGGAGTCACTCTCAAGGGTCTCAGTGAGTTTGCAGAGGAGATATACACTCATTTTAACTGCATTCAGTTTCTCCTTGCGTTCCGCGGCTGTGACAGAGACTGAGATGAGAAGGGATGGCAGGGTGGCAGCCAGCCCACTAACCACTGAAAGTTGAAAAAAACCCAGACAGTGTGTGATCACCCAAGCATATCAAGGTTGCATTTGTATCAGTTTAAACATAGAAACAAAGGTCTAACCTTGCACTAGTAATTCCAGCATATCCTCCTTCACACCCAGCTCCACTGAGTTATAGTGCCTTGAAAGAAAACACAGTAGCTTTATACTCATGGGGTCCTTACGCAAAAACGAGAGCAAGGAACCGAGGATAAATACTTACTGTAATACGCTGTAGCCTGTGTCAAAGTGTTCCAGTACACACAAAGGACCATGGCTTCTCAGTGCTGCCTTGAATTCTGTGTGAGGAGAAAAAAAACAAATCTTTAGTAAACAAAGACACCAGACACAACGGAATTCTGGACTACTCTGCCGAAAAAGCTACAAAACAAGTGTAAGTTCTCTACTTACTACTGAGGTATGGAGGCAGCTGTTTAGGAGGAACCACATCCTGAACGACGTACTGGTTGATCCCACCGGTCTTCACCAGGTCACCCACGCACACGGGCACGAAAAAGTCCCACGACATCCCTGAGTCAAAAAAAGCATCTTTGAACAGTGGCTACATGGTAAGCGAAGTAGCGTTAGAATGTATGTTCATCATATCAACAAGTAACTAACTGTTAACTATATTTTGGTCTGTAAGGTATTTCATGCCGCGGAAGCTGCGGAAGCTAAAGTGTCTAATTAAAAATACATGATATTAACATGCACACTACAAGATAGCCGTTATGACTGACTTTACAATTCTATCAAATCTGGTAACCAACAATTCGGCTTTGTTGTTGTGAACGAAGCAAGCCAAACACACAGCAGCCAGCTAACCAGTGCTGTTAGGGTTAGCATGCTAACTAGCTGGGCTAACGCAGCTGTGTTGCTTTAACGTGTGAGCTGTATCTTTGTTATTTAACAAACACGTCTTTACTTAAACTTATTCAGCAACTGTTTTTTCAAACTTTGAAACACAATGCTCACCTTTGACGCCGGTAGTTCCGTTGGCCACAATTCAAAACCTCTAAAACCACGGTGTAGTCCGCTCTGTCTACCGTCTGCGAGCGGTTTGAATCCACTTACTTTCAAATTTGTTTGTACATCGCGCCAAAGCGGCGAAACTGTGACGTCATACGCATGCGCCTTTGTTATACGTAGTTTCACACAACACTTCCACCTACTGGAAGACAATGGATACTACACCACGATGTTAGAGGAGCCATAGTCTGTGTAGAAATTCTACAGTTCAATAAAAAACACAGAGAAAATGACCACAAAG
Source organism: Diplodus sargus (assembly GCA_903131615.1). Lineage (NCBI taxonomy): Eukaryota > Metazoa > Chordata > Actinopteri > Spariformes > Sparidae > Diplodus > Diplodus sargus. The sequence goes on from CAEMYA010000130.1 coordinate 5,261,623, forward strand.
GCAACGTTTTGAGGTAGTAGCTGTATTCAAATGATTGACAACACAAGCACCCCCTCTCCCCTGTACCAATGTTTCAGCTACAGAAATGACAATACTTTTCACAAAATGTCTTACTTTCTATACAGCACTCAATCAAATGTTAAAATGAAATAGATGAACTCACTACCACAGGTGACTAATACTGTGAGTATGCAGCATTTGTCTTCATATTCTGTTTCCCTCTTGTTATACTTAAAACATAAAACTAGTGTTCCCAGGCTAAGCACAAGAAACTAACTATGCAATAAAGCAAAAACAAAAACCAATAAAAATATCCATGGCTAACCTTTCCAGAGAAAATACTTAAATTTTGTAGTTGTACATCAGAATGAAGTAAAAGGCATTGTGAAAACTTGAACTGTTAATCCAATAGGGGCAGTTGTAGTGTTTATTATTCACTCATAAAACAAAATATAAAAAAAGAAGTCACAATAAGAGCACCAAAGTTAACTAAAAAAACAAACAATGTCAACCGTTAACAAAAAAAGAAAAAAGAAAATCAATATTTAAATACTTTTGTAACCACTTGGCTCCTTCACACACACTGCATCAGACCAAGGCAAATTACGTAAACCAAAACAAAAAGCACCAAATGTTAAGGAAGATGAAAAACCAAAAAAATTCTAGTAACTAATGAAGAAATATTCTTCTCGTTTTCCATCTGATCAACATCCAAATTTTGTTCCAGGACAACCAGGTGTTTTTATTTCCTCTTTCTGTCTTGAGAGCATCGTGGACAGTACCTGCATGGTCGTGACAAAAAAAGTACAGTAAATAGATTTAGCTGACTTGAATGGGTAACAACTCACACTTGTATTGCACTAATAGAAAATAAGCTAGTACAGCCTCCATTTCAGATACTGCGTTTTCTTACCATTTGCCTCTTGGTTTGGTTGTCAGGCCCACGCATGCAAAATGGAACCACTCAATGGAGCACTGGAGTAAAGAAAAAAGCAAAAAACAATAATGTGCTGTTAAGTATCACTGCAAATGGAGCACTTTGTCCAGACACAAACTATTCAAAACACAAGATCAAAAACAAAATCTTTAAAGGAGAGACATTGCATATATTATGAGAGGTGTGGCATCTGCTAATCAATCATTGCCTCTTTAATCTGTGACCACAGAATGAAGGATCTATTTGTGTTAAGTGTTTGTGTTTAAGGGTACACCTACTCTATGTAAAGTAACTGATATGACATTATTAGAACTTCTATTTTTTTTTTTAAATCATTATTCTTATCTAATCTTCTCAGTTCCAGGCACACGCCACCAAGTACAATGTTGTTGACCTTTGGGAGACTCGTACATCATTTTAAGGTAATTTAAATAAATACACACAGGGCACTCACAGTAAAGGTCTCATGAAATACATAAATGCATTTTCTGCTTTCTTATGTGCTCTGAGATGCATGGTTGTACATATATTGTTGTTTCTGCCAAATGTCAGAAAAGGGCATTTTAGCATACCAACATTCCACCAGTCCTCCTCCACGTGATCGCATTAGTTTGCTGATAGATCTTGCTCTTGTGAATGTTTACAAATTCCTTCCAATAAGATATCATAATAGATTTTTAGGCAATGAAACTTAACAGCAGTAGGAAAAACAGATACAGAATCAACGAGATACGAAATTACATTGAAAACCATAAACAAACTTTATACCTACAAATGCCGGCGTCTTTTTGATTCATTTTGCTTTCCTTTTTCAGTTCATAACATCATCAACACCAGTAACAGGTGACTCCTCTACCAGAGGCCCAAACATACACAGATAAAACAGCTTCCCCCTTTGCATGCCTCCACTTTTTCTTTAAGTGCAACTGATGTAAAACATTATTTATCCACAGAAATAGAGCAAAGAGCAGCATCAGTGTCCTTTATGTAATGTTTATCCCACCTACTTTTAAATTCTCATGTCAAATCTCTAACTTCATTTAGTTCCACCCAAACATCACTTCATAGAACCCATGACTGACACTGAAAGGAGGCCATAGACCAAAACTCACATCAGTGTTGTCACAGCCGATCATCTCGCCATAAGACACCTGATGGCACAGACAGTAGGTGGGTTCATTTGGGTCCACCGGCATGTCCAACACATCAGATGGGTGCACATTCCCAAAGTTGGTGGCAGGGCTGTTGAATTCCCCTCTGACGATGAAGGAAATGTATTGCGAGAGATAATGAACAAATGATTATAAAGTGAGCTAAGATGATTACATTTAAATTTGAAAGGTAAATACGAGATAGAAAGTAGATGCATAACGTACGGCTGAAGGAGTTTGACTTTCTTCTGTGCACTCTTGGGACTGCCATCTTCATCTGAACTCTTCACTTTAGACCTTGTTTTAGCCGTCTTCTTTTCCTTCTGTCTGGAGTCACCTGGAATAACACAAGCATGCACAATTTGGTTTTGGCTGCCCTGATAGTTCTCAGTACAAAACATGAAAAAGATACCAAGCAAATATAATGGACACATACTTTTCTTCCCCTTACTGGAGGTGGAATCATAGTCTGTGCTCTCAATTTGCTTTTCCTTCAAGTCAGCCTCAAACCGGGCCAGGTCTGTGTCAAGACGTCTGATGTGTTTGTCGACCTGCAAAAAACAGATGAGCAGACTAATTATGGTGGATATTTCATGTCAATTCCGTACAGCAGATGTATCAATTGTTTCCCCATACATATCACATAAACATGCATGTAAAACATTCTGCTTACTTCTGGGATACTAACCATTTCATAGGTCTGCATGGCCAGTTGCACCTTATCATCGCCAAACTCCTTGCATTTACTGTAAGACTGCTGAATCTGCCTCAGTATGGACAGCTTTTGCTCGGAAGAAAGAGTCCTGGCATTGGCTGTGTATTCTTTAGCCAGAGAGTCTATCTGTCCTTTAAGATCTAAAAGAGAGACAAAGAGTAGAACTCACAAAACAAGTCTACAACGGTTGAGTCAGTGTTATAAAACTTCAATGTGTAAAAGTAATACTTTTAAAATATACAGAAAATAATTGCCATCATAACATACTTTATACTACATTAGGTGTATTTCCTTCTTAAACATGCATGGAGATTCATTGTATGAATGCCTGTAAACAACTCATGTTGAACAGACAGGACATAGCACGATAGGTGCCTGGCTAAATGATTTTTAGAATTTAAACATCACTCACATCTTCGTATACTAAATGCCATTTATTATACCCCAAGACTGTTCTGTTAAGGAGTATGATGAACTAGTATCTTACTGAAGATCAGTGGTTCCCAAACATTTTGACTTGTGACCCCTAAAAATGGAGTCATGTCTGCTTGTGACTCCTCAGTATAGGTTATGGCATTACTGTGGACATTATTCATAAGCAGGTTGATCAAAGAATGATTTTAGTAGTGCTGCCCAGATCAACACATAAATATCAAACATCTCTGTTCTGATTTTCATATCATAGGATTGATATCTACGCTCAGTAATTTTAAATGTGTATTTTACTATTAACAGGGGGAATCTAGTCCAAGCAGTACCTGGTTGACAGTACAGGCCTATCGCAGCCAACTACGACTCTGTAAATGCGTTAAGTGCCTCTGACAGAGAGTTGACATGGATGACGGCTGAACACAGACGCAGTTATGTGTGGAGCTTATTTGATATATTTGAATATGAAGAAGTTGTGCAACAACAGTCTAAAGAGGGGGAGAAAGGGGAGGTGCTGCTAGGGCGAGGCAGACCAAGTCCTCACCTACCTTATCCAGGTAGCCCACAGAGACAGTGAGTGTAGATATTTGTGATTTTTATCACTGTCACTGAACGTGGGACAGTGATCCACATCTTTCAGGTCATAAGTATGTGTGCTGAAGTTCCAAATAACAGGAGTTGCCCCACTCCTTAAACTATTGAGAGCCTTTCTATTGAACTTTTGTATGCAGTATCAGTTGTATCGGTATCTGTGATACCAGCCTGTGTTTTACTTGGCATTGGATGAGAAAATAGGTCACTGGTATCGCATTTTACAGTCACGGATTGTATAATTTAACTGATTTTGCAAGGCCTGAAGTTAAAGAATCCATTACTTAACCAAAGGCAAACAATGTTTTCTTATTCCTATGGTCATGTTCTGACCCCTCAGAATTTGTTTGGGATCTCTTTGGGGACCTCGACCCCCAGGTTGGAACCAATGCTTTATTGTATTGTGTACAGATGTGAAATTAAATTGGCCTAGTAAGCTTCAACAAGTCTCTTTTACAAAATGGAGCGCAGACCATTTGCGTTTTCACACCAGTTCAGGGCTAAAATCCACACTAGTTCATTGTTCTCACCCTCTGTGCGTTGATCTAGATCCCTCATCAAATTGAAGTTTCTCTGCAACTCGAAGGGCAAGTTTTCTATGCCTGGAAAGGTTAATGTGGAGAAAACAAACAGTTTAATCACACTTTCAGTGAGCTCAACATCAAACAGTAGTGTTAGTGCAAGCGGGATGGCTAAGTTAGCTCAGTCGAATGCGCTGGATGCTGCTACAGCTGCCATTAACCATACCGCGTGAATTAACATGCACACATCTTGCAGTAATTACGAAAGGGCAAACACATAATTGACCATACTTGTTAATGGGATTTAAATTAGGCTGTACTGTATGGCTAGTGTAGGTATGTTACGTGTGATGTACAATCTCAAACAGCATCCTTTCTGCGCTACGAAGGGATGCGATAACCCAGCAAATAGACTGAGCCCAAATCCGCTGACCGTTGGAGAACGGTTGAAGCAGCCTGTTCCGCACACGGGTTAGCCATGAGCTGTATAGTAGTATAATAGACAAAGACAAAGGGAGCTAGGTGTGTTTAAATTATTTATATCATGTTTAACGCATATTAAATAGCTTACTGTCCAAATAATGCTCCAAATACATCCCCGCCGCCATCTTAGAAAATGTAAACAACACAGCTTCCGGTCCGAAAGGGAGCAATCTGATTGGTTGATTCCAAAGTCCAGACAACAGAAGTGGAAGTCTCTCCACCAAAAACTCATGTTTGTCCAGTTTATCTAGTCATAACCCATAAATATCATCAGTACTACCTCACGCATGAAAAACATCCTCAGTGTATTTATGGTAACAATTTATTTGAAGATTTGGCTAATTACATTTTGAGCTTATCAACATACAGATTTAAGAATTTTTCTTCATGCATTCTACTGATAACATTGAACCACTGAGTACTAGAGAGAATTTCCAAAAAAAAAGGTGTCAAATTGGATGTTTAAAAATTCCAGTTGTACGTATCTGAAATTGGAATTGTCTCATTGAATAAACTAAACCAACAAGCCAAGATGTGATAAAGTGAAAGCTATTTGATGCGAGAAGTTGTTTTCCACAGCTAGCTTGGCCACTTAGCTCTATCCATCAAATAAGCAGTTATCTAGATAATGGTAAAAGATAAGAAAAAACTTCCTATTAATGAATCAAAACAAGTGATGAGGAACGTATCTTAAAAGATTTATTAGATTTCACAGATGTATAGAATTTGTCCCACTCTGCAATTAAATCAACAGACAAACAGTGAATATTCTGTAATACAAATAAAAAAAAGGTAGGAACAAACCCAAGAGAAAGTGTTACTGAACAGTCCATTTGTACATGAGCATTATAATCATATGACTGACATGAAAGGAGATAACAAATCTGACTACTCTTTAGTTGAAGGGAGGTGAGCTCGGTCCGTAAGGAAGCTTTACAAAGCTATTACATTATCTGGTACACAACATCAATCAATTTCTGTTTTTTCCAACATGTTCTTCAACTTTCTGAATTTATTCTTCCCCAATCTTTTGTTTGCCTTCATGGGTGTGTTTCTGTTTTTGCCCTGCTTTTTTTCAAATCTGTTTCCATCCTTTTTGTCAGCCTTTGACGCTTTCATTTCCTCGGCTGTCTTCACTGTGGGTTTCTTGGCCTTTGCACCTTTCACAGTCTCTCCATCCATCTTGGCGATCTTCGCCTTTTTCGGTCCAGCTGGTGAGTCCTTTTTGCCTTTTGGCTTGACATTGGCCATTTTCCCAGCTGCTTTTCCATTAGCTTGAGTTTTGCCAGGGGCAATCTTCTTGGTCTTGTCACTTGTGGGTGGTTTCTTTTCAGGAGAGTCTGTAACAACTGTGGCCTCAGGAGCATCCGCGCTTTCGTCTTCTAAACAAATAACACACACACACACAGGTTGAGTTCATGTTAGACGGGGACATATCGTGGTGAAAGTTAGAATGCTTTTATAGGTGAAAGTGTTACCTTTTTCTGCCGATGCCGATGGAATTACATTTGAGAATTTCTTCAGCTTGGCCACAAAGAAGCCATCCATATTATGGGAATGAGGGTAAAAGCGTCTAGACAGTTTCAGAGTAGGATGGAATCTACGTTCTTTGAACCTAAAAAGGATGAAAAAAAAAAAACATTTAGAACTGGAGACCAGGTTTTCAATAACTGAGTGAAAACACACATTGGTCACCTTACTTACCTGGTGAAGCCTTCCTTGCCAAAGTCAAGTCCTGTAGGAACTAATTTGACATTCCTTTTCTTCAAAGCGTAGTCCACCACCCATTCATTCTCCTCCACCTGGTGGAATACATTTTGATCAATATTCAATGCTGTGCTAAGTACTTCAGACCTTACTCACAAACATGTAAACTTAAGAATGAAGGCAGAAAACATGGAACAAAACTAATTTTGAGAGTATTAGAGCAGAGGTGGGACTGTGCCATTGTTGCTCAAGTCACAGCTGAAGTTTCATGTCTTTGCACACAGAATGTCCAAAGTCTTGAACTTTGAGTTTTTGAGTCCTAAAAAAGTCATAATGCATTCTTCACCAAATGAAATTCCATTTTAAAAACAGAGCCTACAGTTCTTTGTTCAACTTTATATGTTTCACAAAGTTGGAAATTGTTGTGTCCCTGTCCCTTTTCAACCCACATGTTTTGCATACTGCATTTATTTTGTGTTGACCACTGCATAGTTTTTGTACATGAACACAATTATCTTTGGTATAATTTTTTCCACCTAGAGCTCAGTAATGTAATAGTTTTTCATGATTCATACTGCAACTTGATACCGTTCAATATGTCAACTTGCTGGGAATGAATAGTGTTAAAATGTGTTAATTCATTTCCCTTTTTTATTTCCTGAATAGATATTTGACATCTTTTTAAAATAACATACGGCATCTTTAGGCTTTTCAGGAGATATCCAGTATTTTCAGGTCAAAATCTCAAGTTCAAGCAAGGGGTTACAGTTATAGTGCAAGTTTGGAAGTCTCTGAGTTGTCGATTTTATCAAGTCTAAAGTAATTAAATTTGTCAGTCAAAGTCTTTGATATACAGTACACATACCATTATTGAACATGTGCAGTAGACCAGATATCCTCCTGAAGGGGACTCTGCATTAACAGAGTCAATGGCAGACAGAATCAGCTCCTTCTGCAAGTGAGCTGAGCGATGGATGTCTGCATCGTCCTGTCAGAAAATAGGAAAAATTATTAAACACCATTTAAAACCAAAAGTATGCATCTATATGTGTGTATATACATGAATAGTGAATAACGATTTACCTTGCTGGTCTTCACAGCTGGATCCTTAGCGATGACTCCTGTGCCTGAGCATGGAGCGTCGAGCAGCACCCTGTCAAACCCGCCCATCACCTGTAGACAACAGTTCAACAAACCAGTACACTAAATTAAAGTACAAAGTGAATGTAAACCACACAGTTAATGTTCTTTTACACATGTATGACCTTTACCTTTGGAAACTGTCTTCCATCGTAGTTGCAGACAACAGTGTTGGTGACTCCCAGACGGTGGATGTTTCCCACCACACTCTTCAACCTTTCAGCGTTGGCATCATTAGCAACAATCACTCCTGTGTTTCTCATCAGCTGAGCTAAAGGAGGAGCATTCACATACGTACATCAGTAAATAGGTTTAATGTTCATGTGAGAAAAGCTTACATTTATGATATATGATTGGAATATCTTTGGGTTTTTGACTGTTGGTTGAATGAAACAAGTCGTTTAAATACGTCATGGTGGGCTAATTATTGTGACCTTTTTTTTTTTTTATTTAATCATCTGGCATTTTATAGACAATGCCAGAGGTTAGTTGCAGCCCTAGTCTACACTGCACAGTTTGAAACACAGCATACAATTACTGTAATTGTCGTTTATACAAAGTATAACTGCAGCACATCTTACCGATATAGGTGGTCTTGCCTCCAGGAGCTGAGCTCATGTCCAGCACTAACTCTCCCTCTTGTGGAGAGAGCGCCATGACGGGCAGAAAACTGGAGGCACCCTGCAGCATGTACTGGCCAGACAGATACTCTGGGGTTGCACCTGATTTAAAACGTAGAAAGAATTGCAGTTAAAGCGTATGTAGCTACAGTCTTTCTTTGATATTCTCCCATAAAGATGCTCAACAGGTGAACTCAAATGGCTCATTTACTGAAACTTACCGACAGGTACTGAGGAGTCATAGATGACCAAACCCACTTTAGACCATTTCCCCAGTGGATCCAGGTTCACTCCTCTGTTGATCAAGGCCTACATAAGGGAAATAAAGACCACTGAGTTGTCAGGCAGGATTTGACAGGAGACTATTTCAGTCATTTGTTCCCTTTGTGTCCAGTGGTGGTTAATTACAAGGTCAAAACTACAGCCAAACTATAAACATCTGTATCTTTGAATCTGGATATTCCTCAATTTGTTTCATTGGCATTCTTAGTTCAAAGTCTACATATTATATTACAACTACTGTGACTAGTACAACTATTTCTACTGAATAAGAAAAAATACAAAATGACAAGAAGAATAAATATTATGAAGCATTTTGTAATTTTGACTCTCTCCCACAAGCATTTACCTGTGCAAGGTCCCGCCTCCTTGTTTTCAGTGTGTTGGTCCTAATGGTAACAGGTCTCTGAATTTCATTAGCCTCAAGGAAATCAACCAGCTGTAAGTAGGGTGGGAAAAAAAAAAAAAGTTTTTTAATTTTTTTTCCCCCATTCAACTTCACACACAATCTCAATCAGGTCTCGACAACCATCACATACTCAAACTAGGGATTGACAGATTATTGGATCCAGTATTTTCCAGAATCAGCAATTGTTTTTGTCAGACTGCTAATAAAATAATGTGTACTACTCTGGTGCAACCAGCTCTCTATAACTGAAGGTATCAAATAAATGTACTTCAAAATTGTAAATTGTGCATAGTTACATTCCATCGCTAGTTTTGACACCAAGCTTTTAATTTTGACTTCAAGTGTATTGGTTGAAAATATTGGTTATCAGTCTCTTTGATTACACATGAAAAAGAATCTGTAACTGCCCTGAAAAAGCTACATGGGGAGAACTGTGTGCATCGATCAGTTCAAACATTCAAATTTCAGTGATAAGAACATGCTTTCTTTCATACAGGGAAAAGAAAAAAATCACCCACCTCTGAAAGAGGAAAGAGGTCTATTAATTTCTCAATGAGGAAGGTGTTGTAGCTGTAATAGGTACAGAGATCCTTCTTCAGAAGAGAGACGTACTCTGCTCTCTCTTTGCCCTCCTCCCGTTTTGATGAGAAATTACATAGAACATCGATGTTGTCCTTAATTCTTTGATAGATTGTCTTGAGGTCCAGAGGCAGGATGCCTATAAGTGCAGATTTAAAAAATATCAAGATTTAATGCAAAACAATTATAAAAAAAAATTAAAAAGGGAGGAAAAAAAAACTGGCAGTCACCCACCTTCTTTCTCACTTTCCTCTGCCCCTGGTAGCCTAAATCTATCCATTTCATCAATGTTGGCCTGTACTGTGTCCTCCTCATCTGTGTCAGCATCTGATTTCTGTTCCTCCTCATCATCATCATCCTCATCCTCATCGTCATCATCTTCATCGCTCTCTAGGCCCATGGTTTCCTTTAGCTTTTTCTCTTTCTTGGCTGCACGCTCGATGGGAAGAAGCTAAATATGGAACAAAAACCAAAGAAAGTAGTCATTAATTGTACAAATAGAGTGTAGTCACCGCATTAACCATCCTTAAACTCTGAAAGATAAACTGGTTGAGCTTCTGTAACCCCCAATAACACTGTTCTAACACATTACTAGTGAAGTGTGAGAAAGTTAGAATTGTATTTGGAAATCAGCAATCTGGGCAGTAAAAAGGTTTTGACATTTTGCATTACAACTTTAGTTAAGTTTCCAGTCTTCAAAAAGCACATCAGAGTCATGGTTTGAAAAAAGTTTAGGTAATTAAAAGTTGGCAGAAGTATTTCACTTACTTCCTCTCCATCGCTTTCTTCTTCAGCCTTTTCCTCACCACTGCCGTCATCAAGGGTACCATAGTCATCAACCATTTCTTCTTCTTCATCATCATCATCATCATCATCTCCCTCGTCAATGTCGTCATCGTCCTCTTCATCCTCCTCCACTTCTTTCACTCCTACTTTGGCCTTCTTGACTTGGTCTTTTCCTCCTTTCTTCTTCTGCTGCTGCTCCTCCACCTCTTCATCATCTTCCTCTTGCTCCCAGTGCTCATCACTGTCATCTTCACTTTCCGGTTCATCAAGTTTGCGCTTCCTCTTTGCGGGTGTCAGCCATTTACTGTTTTCATCACTGAATCCTTCACAGAAAAAGGAAATGTATATTTTCTGATTCAAAAAAATAACTTATTCATTTTCCCCTGAAAAGGGTCCAACACTCCATACGCTCAAAGAACACCCACAGAACATCACACGTCTTTTTCCACTCATTGAATCTTTATCATCTGTCACAGCAGTTAACTGCAAACCAAAGACACAAACACACATATGTGTTTAAGCTCTTAATTCATTTGTTACCTTTCTTTGGCTGTTTCCCAGAAGAATCCTTAGGCTTATTCAGATTCTGGACTCTCTTTGCAGCTCTGTAAAATGACAACATAAATGAGCTACTTGTAAACAGATTTATGTCATTTCACAGTATTTAATCAGTCAACATTTTACCTTTTCCTGCCTCTACTTGACAGGCGTTTTGGTCCTGTTTCATCTGCAAATGGACAAGAAATACTTTTACCTACACGCCATAATGATGCAGTCAGAAAGACAAAGTGTTTTTTTGTTAAATATCATGGTGTGTATTTCGAGGGTGAAATAACAAAGTGCACAATAATCACCATCATCTATAAACTTGGCCAACTCTGTCTCTGCTCCTTGCTGCTTTTTGGCTTTTTTCCCTGGCCCTCTCTTCACCTGGTTGGTGGGATCCAACTTCCGACCCATGACTCCGAGCTACAGAAATAGCCTAAAAAATAATAAAAAAAGGAGAAAAAAAGTGTTGTCAATACCAGTGTATATGAACATAGGTCACTGTTACTGCTGTCCTTCATCCATGTTGTGTTGTAAAGGGACTTTGGCTGAACCACAAAACATTACATATATCTGCACATACGCCAAGTAACAGCACATTGTACTGAGCTTAAGTAAATTCCACAACATCCATTAAACAATATCATTGTTTAACAAAATTAATATTTACTTGACCACTACCATAAAAATATCATCAGGCGTTCCTTTGTGTAAATACACTGCAGATTTAAAAAGTCACTGACCTAGATATATGCATTTTTTTTTTTTTTTACCAAGTAATGATATTATATTAATAGGATTACTACACTATCTGCTATCATCAGGGGAAGCAGCAGCTCATGACAGAGAATACATATCTCAGTATTTTAGAAATCAAAGACTGTCAATCTGCTAAAAACTCAGAACGCAGAAGTCATTAAAGGGAAGCTAGAAGCTGACTATTACGTTCTGGTGGCTACAACTGAGCAGACCAATCATATCTCAGACATGCTGCCATTCATAATCATATGCATGATCATAGGTATCTTATTTAATCGTGACCAAAAAGTATACAGTATTACAATTTACTCAATTCAATGCTGCTAACGTCACATGTTTTCGTTTTACTGTCTACTCATTCTATGGTGTTACTTATGGATTCAAGAGTACATTACAGGAGACACATAAACCCTAGATGTTCAAATTTACGGCATTCAAACGCCTTTGCACGGTTGCGGTGACAAAGTAATGACAGAGTGAGCTGCTAATACACGAGTTAACCCAACTCCGCATGTCGTGTTTTCAAAACAAGACCTCGGTTGTGAACACTCTAACTGAGTCTTTGCCTAATGAGCTCAGCGATACTTCTCCACATACTCACCGATTATTCTGCTCCTTTTTGACCCAACTTCTGACTCTGCGCTGTAAGATAAAAACGTCCACACGTGAATTTTTTACTTCAACACGTTGTGGAAGAACATCCGGCGCACATTAGTGACGGAGTGATGACGGCTCTGGTGAGCGAGCGCGCACATATAAAGACCTTCTTAAAAATAGAAAACAGAACACGTTTAAACGTCATTACATTAATTAAAAATGTGTAGGCTAACGTTAAATTAAAAGGCGCAAATTAAGTACTCAGTAGTTACTACTCACCCTTCCGTGAACGCGCTTTTTAGCCGTGACGCGCACATTCTGCGACTGTTCATCAGAAGGCATCATGGCGACTCCTCTTGGGAAGAAGCGTGGTCTTGAACATTTGGACGCATATGAACCAAAACCAGCCAAACACCTCCGAAGCCTGCACGACCGCATGGCAGAGAGGAGGCTGGTTGTTATTCTGGAGGGGGCATCGTTAGAAACAGTGAAGGTAAAGCGTCAGAGTTGTGTTTGTGTGTTGTTGTGATGCAGCCCCTACCTGCTACTAGTGGTAGTGACATCAGTGACCGTACCTTTAAAATCGGTCTCTGATACAAATAAGTGAATAACTCTTAATGTTATGTCCGTCTTGTGTATTTGCCAGGTCGGAAAAACCTTTGAGCTGTTAAACTGTGACCAACACAAAAATATGATCGTCAAAAGCGGAAGGAATCCTGGCAACATAAGACCAGATATCACACATCAGGTAACACTCATTCAGAATACTGTGTACAACCGCTTTACCTGTGTCTGTCATGACTCATGACAGTGCCGTTATGTTTTACTTTATAAGCATTAGAATCATTGAAGAAATCTGAAATTTGGGAAGCGATTCAGAGGTGTGGATGAGGCGATCCAGCATCCTGCTACCCTGTAACCTCGAGAATCAAGGCTAAAATGAAGAGCCTGAAAGACATTGTTTCATGAGCGATTTTAGCTCATCAGAGAGAACTGACACGATAAAGCAGTCCTGCACGGTTGCAGTACCACAGAAACAGTGTCACCAGTACACTATTTGTCCATCAGGGAGCACTGACAAGTTTGAATAAGAACACAACTTAAGGGATCCTTACAAAGTGTTTTCTTTATCCTTGTGTGTTTATGAAAAAACAGATTGGGTGATATGTCATCAGCATTTTTCATAAAAACCTCTCAAATATAGATATTTTTCACAGATTTAAAAGTCAAATTAGCAAAATGAAGGGGTTAGGGTTAGAAGCAGTGATATTTAGAAAAATACTGATATTGGCACATCTGCTTACGATGCTGTAACTCTTGTGTTTCTGTGTTGCTACAAGTAGGCGTTTTTTTCTTATGTAAGGTTCTTCAAAGCATGTCTGTGAAAAAGGGCCATGTAAGTCACTGAAATATCTTGTGTTCTTTTCACTAGTGTCTGCTCATGTTGATGGACAGTCCACTGAACAGGGCAGGCCTGTTGCAGGTTTACATCCACACAGAGAAAAACGCCTTAATAGAGATCAACCCACAGACCCGCATTCCAAGAACCTTCACTCGTTTCTGTGGCCTTATGGGTAAACTTCTAACGTTGAATACTTTCCGTGGCTAAGTATTAAGCTGCCAGTTTTACTTACCTGAGCTGATCTCCTAAACATTCCTTTTTCTCTTCTTCTGTCTTAGTTCAACTGTTGCACAAGCTGAGCGTCAGGGCCGCCGACGGTCCTCAGAAACTTCTGAGGATGATCAAAAACCCAGTGTCGGACCACCTGCCTCCTGGCTGCCCCCGCATATGCACCTCCTTCTCTTCTGGAGAGGCTGTCTGCCCTCGAACTTTGGTGCCAGACGGACCGGCTGCAGTGGTGGTTGGAGCATTTGCACACGGAGCGGTGAGAAATGACTCTAGATGGAAGCTGATTCACTGATTTACACGTCAAATATATTTAACGCTGATCTCCCTGTCTTTATTAGGTGAATGTGGACTACACAGAGAAGAATGTATCCATCAGTAACTACCCACTCTCTGCCGCGCTGACCTGTGCCAAGATGTGCTCTGCCTTTGAGGAAGTTTGGGGCATCCTGTGACAAACGCTCAGTGAACTACTGATGTTGACCAGGTGGAGGCAGTACAGTACATGGACATTTCTTTTTTTTTTAACGGACTAGAAATGGATATAATGGAAATGTTGGGCTGACTGTTCATTTCCCAAGTGATGCCACGTGGAACACAGACATGTATCCTGTTACACACTGCATGTGTAAGTTTGTATGATGGAGTTTGGCCACCATGTGAAGTATACATAGATATTTGTACCGAGAGTTGGCTCTTCATGTGGAAGCGTGGCTGTATTTTCTACTATTATCAATTACTACGTTTTGGAATATCAATCAATACAATTACATTAAAATATGCAACCAAAGTGATTTGTTGTTTTTGTTTTATATCGACTGTCTCCACTATGACAAGGTGATGATGTATACAAGTTTTCCTGAGAGCACAAGGTTCGAGGTGTAAAAAAAACCAAAACATTTCACGCATCGAAAGAAAATGATATATAATTTTAGAATGCTAGAGAAGTTTGAGTTTCTTAATGCTGCTGATTTCTCTTAATGCTAATAATGGAAGGCTCTTCTTTGAGCAACCTGACTTTGCCTTGGTTGTAATGTTGATCTTGTTTTTGGAATTCCTCATCTTGCTGGCTGTCTTCTTTGGGAAGGTTCATAAGGATGTCGGGTTTGGGAGTTTTGCTGGTTGTTTTGTTCTGCTTCAGATCTGTTTTGGGGATTTCACACTCCTTATCCTAACTTGTTTTGTGTCTGTCTCTGGTTTTTGTAGAGCAGTGGTGTCAAAGTGATCCAGTAAAGGGCCGCTGTGGCTGCAGGTTTTCATTCCAACCAAGCAAGAACACACCTGATCCAAATCAGGTGTGTTTCATTTCAACCAAGCAAGAACACACCT